>ML661368.1:7105-21004 GCA_007570785.1 Antilocapra americana
TTTTTTTTAAGTGACATCAGCTATTTTCTGGGATTATCATAATATATGAGGCTAAAATACATTGTAACATTTATTTTGTTAGTGGATTTTTGATCACTGCTTATACAGAAATCAAAACAAGAAAATGTCTTTAAAGAATAAAATTGAATAATTCAGTTTCCAGAGTGGGTGTGGGATTAACATGCACAAAATTTTCTCACTTGACTTATTAAATAGTAATCTTCTAGATTTTTCTTTTATTTATAATTTTCTCTTGTCAATTGACCTATTTTCAAGTTCAAAATCCCTACAGTGGCTCACAAACTCAATTATATTTTTATCTGATTTTTTTTTCACTTTCTGATAAAAGATTATTAATATGATAGGAAATTTACATATTATTTCTTCAGAATTTTGACAGATCTGGGTCTCATATTTTCCTTGTATCTATGAAATGAAAAATTATTTGAACCAATAAACTAACTTTTCTCTCATCTAATTCCTCCTCTTGTAGCTTATAAAATAAGTTTGTGAGATATATTTCTTTTCTGTGATTTAGGTCAGCTCTCTCTGGAAATTGTTGATACTTATTACTATTCCAAGAATAGTACAGTCTTTTGGGACAGCTGTGTTATTTAATAATTGGTCAATATTTTAATTAGTTCTGGAGGAGGCATTAGGCATATTTATGTTGCCTGCTATTATTGGAATTATCATCTAATACTCTCAATATTTTAAGCTTTGATATATGAAGTTTATTGGTGGTTTCCTACAGTTCACTTTCCTCCATTCTCCTGTAAACCTTGTCCCCTATGAAGAGACTTAGTACAATCCATAAAATGCATGAGTTGGCAGAACTGCTGTATCTCCTGGGTCTTGACCCAGGGGCTAGGCCTTCCATGCTAAGAAGATCACTGGGTTCACGTCTCTCTTTCCTGCAAGCAATAATGACTCTGGCTGCAATTCCCAGAACTAAACTTGGCATGTGTTAAAGAAAAAAGAAAAAAACATTCAGTGACACTTGTTAAAAACATGGTGAGGCAAATTTTACTCAGGACCACTGTGAGAGGTAAAAGGGACCACTGCTTTGAGATTTTGCAGTGGAGGAGATAGACTGGGTTCAACTACAAGTACAGTGAGGGTAAGTGGAAATTCATAGCCAGGGAGCAGGGTGGGAGTTGGTGGATGGAAAACTATTAAGAGGAAATGTTAAGAGTAAGGAGTGTTCTGGCTAATCTGACCTAAATAGGATTCTTGCTGAAGGCAGGCCAGAGGACTCGGACATCACCTGGGGAACAGTAGAGAATTAGAAACCTGATCAGCAACTGCGAGTGATCAGTTATCAAGGGTGGCCGGGGGCTTCTAGTTAAAATGACTTAGCAGGGGGTGGAGGGGGTTACTAAAACTATGTTTACAAAGAAATGCACAGATGAGCCTAGGAGAAGGTTGAGGATCTTGATCAAAGTTTGGTGAAGCAAGAAATTATTCTCACACACAGAGATAGTGGTCCCCATCCCTGTCTCTTGGTAGTGTCTTTGTGTGATTTTGATATCACCGTGATGGTGGCTTTATAAAATGAATTTGGGTGTGTTCCCTCCTCTTCAGTTTTTCAGTATAGTATGAGAATAGTATGAGAAAGATAGGCATAAGTTTTTTGTATGCATGGTAGAATTCCTCAGTGAGGCCATCTGATTCTGAATTTTTGTTTGAAGGAAAGTTTTTTTTTAATATCTATTTATTTTTATTATAGATTCTGTTTCACTTCTAGTGATTGGTCTGTTCAAATCATCTGTTTCTTCTTAATTCAGGTTTGGCAGGGTGTATGTTTCTAGAAATATGTCCATTTCTTCTAGGTTGTCCAATTTATTGGCATATAACTGTTCAAAATATTCTCTTATGGGATTTTGTGTTTCTGTATTATATTTGTGTATTGGTTGTTACTTTTCCTCTTTGATTTCTTACTGCATATATTTGGGTGTTTTCTCTTTTCTCCTTCTGAGGCTGGCCAGAGGTTTGCATTTTTGTTGCCTGTGCTTTTGATGTCATATTTGAGAAATGATTGTTTATTACAACGTCATGAAATTTCCCCCCATATTTTCTTCTAGAATTTTATAGTTTCTCATCTTATGTTTAAATCTTTCATCCATTTTGAGTTAATTTTTGTGTGTGGTATAGGTAAGGATCCTCTTTCACTCTGTTGAATGTGGGTACCCAGTTTTCCCAGTAGTATTTGTTTAGCAGACTGTCCTTTCTCATTGTGCTGTGTTGGCACCCTTGTGGAAGATTATCTGATTGATATGCAAGGGTTTATTTCTTGGATAACAGTCCTATTCCAGAGATCTGTATATTTTTCTTTACATTTGATCTGCATATATGAAAGCACCATAGTCTTTTTTATTATTATTACAATAGCTTTGTAATATGTTTTTAAATCAGGAAGTTAGAGGCCTTTAGCTTTGTTCTTTTTTCTCAAGATTATTTTGGCTATTTGGGATCCTTGAGATTCTGTAGAATTTTAAGATGACTTCTCCTATACATGCAAAAAATGCCTTAGGATTTTCATAAGGGTTGAATTGAATCTGTAGCTCACTTTGGGCAGTGTGGACATTTTAACAGTGTTAATAATTAAGTCTGTGGGCTTCCCTAGCAGCTCAGACAGTAAAGAATCTTACTGCAATGAAGGAGAACTGGGTTCAATCCCAGGGTTGAGAAGATTCCCTGGAGGAAACGGCAACCCCCTTCCAATATTTTTGACTGGAGAATTCCATGGACAAAGGAACCTGGTGAGCTACAGTTCATGGGGTCGCAAAGAGTTGAACATGACTGAGCAACTAACACAGACACATACCCCTGTCTAAAGTATTCACTTTTAAAGAAGAAGGTGTGAAATTGAGCCACACTCCTTTCTGAATATATGTATACTTTTTTTTTTTTCTAGACTTGTCTTCAGGGCAAGGAAAAGGACTTTTATAAAATATAGGATGCTATTTTTAAAATAGCTGTGTTATTCTAACACCCAAGTAGTGGAAAAAGAGAATAGCTTCTTTGAGTTTAAAGCCAAATTGGTCATTGTTTGATTGTTCATTGTGATCTGCCTTTAGTAATATTAGGAGGGAAAAGTATTTCATCTCTTGGTCAACATCAATCCTAATGTCATACGGTGTGTTACCTTCAGTTTTGAGTGGGTCATAATCTAATCACTAATAGTAAAAGTTGTAATTGTAAAATATATACATGAAAAAAAAAAAACCAAGCTGTGTTAAAAAGCAAACCAGCCAGCGACAGGCATGCAGTCTAAGAAAGTTATTTTCCTCACTTTGCACATAAAGTTCTTTTTCTTTTTTGAAATTACTGGAATCATATGAATGATTGAAAAGTTTTTATGTATTCAGCTCAATAAAAAGTGGGAAAATGAAATTGTGAACTAATTTAATTGAAGTTACTAAGAAACAGAACTCAATCTAGTAGCAGAGACAATGAACAGGATTTAAAAATTATCTCCACACCTTGCTGTCAAGGACAGAATGTTTAGAAGAGTTTGAACGAATGCTAGATTCTGATCAACCCAGGCCAGAATTTTTGCTTCCTTCTATTCTCGCTGTACATAGTATGCAAGACAACAGTTCCTTAATCTCCATGCCTCCATTTATTCTAGAGGCATCTTGGAAGTCATCAAGGAAAACAGTCATCTGCCCCTAACATATTCCCCCAAAGTAATTCCTTTTCAAATATTTTCAGGGTTACTTCTTGATATAACCATTCCTAAGACTGTGATAAAAAGAAAGCCTTGGAGGAGACAATTTACTGCATTGCTGAGAGTGACTGAGAGACCTAGGATTCAAATTGAAGCTCAGTTATAATTCCAATTGAAGGTCAATAATTTAAAGATTTAGGGACAGATTGCAAAAGGATTTCTGCCTATAAGGAAGGTACAGCCCAGCAGAGGTAGAATGATACTATTGAAGACAAAATGTTTCATTAATGAGATACAGAACATTTGGGGAATTCGGGGAAAACAAGAAGATCAAAGGCAATTTAGGGGCAGTAACTGAAAAGTACAGTGGAAGAGGGTTTGTTAGAGATGTGGACTATGAAGATTATATTGGATTTCAACCAGGAAAAAGGACACTGATTTTGTTTGGATTCATCACTAATGAGTTTTATATGTATTCTTTAGTATGGTAGATCTAGCAAAAAATTAAACTACAAATCTTTCTCAACTTTTGATAGGATTAGCAATGATAAGTTGAAAATGTTATAATTGGAAGGTTAATTTAACACCTAACCCACCAAACATCATAGATCAGCCTTGCCTATGTCTGTTTTTTGAATGATACTTGCTTTATGGAATTTTCTTGTTTTCTGTCAAATATCAACATGAATCAATAATAGGTATACATATGTCCTACTTTAAATGTGCTCAGAACACTTACATTAGTCTGATTTTGAGCAAAACTATCTAACATAGAGACTCTTTTACAATAAACTGCTGATGTACTAATGCATATATATGGGATTTAGAAAGATGGTAACGATAACCCTGTATGCAAGACAGCAAAAGAGATGCAGATGTATCGAACAGTCTTTTGGACTCTATGGGAGAGGGCGAGGGTGGGACGATATGGGAGAACGGGATTAAAACATGTAAATTAGCATATGTGAAAAGAATTGCCAGCCCAGGTTTGATGCATGATACAGGGTGCTCAGGGCTGGTGCACCGGGATGACCCAGAAGGATGGAATCGGGAGGGAGGTGGGAGGGGGGTTCTGGAAGGGGAACGCATGTATACCCATGGTGGATTCATGTCAATGTATGGCAAAACCAATACAATATTGTAAAGAAAAAAGTCTTTCTTGAATTTGTTACAATAAAAATAAATAAATAAATAAATTTCTGAATACCTCATGTAATTTATTGATGACTGACAGTGAGAAACAGAACTGTTGTATGGCTGCAGAATGGCTATAAGTGTATTGGTTGTTTACCCTGATGATCATGTTGCTGACTGGAAGATACAGCTTTCTGTGGCTCCCAGCACCCCAACAGAGTATCAGGAGAGAGGGTATATACTATGGCCTATGGCTAGCCTGGGAAAATATAAAAGTCAAAACGTAAAGTGCAGTCTAAACTAAACACATCACCTCATAAGTCAAACCATCCTAAACTGAGGACTGCCCATACTTCCTCAGGAGATGGTTTATTAGGTTTAATTAGAAAGAGTATAATTTAAAGTACAATAGATTCAGAGTCTTCACCAGAATGTCCTTGGTACTGAATAGTGCTCATAAATAAATGATAGCTCAAATATTTGTTTTGTAACCCATGAAAGGAAGATTAAAAGCACAAATTTGATAAGATTCTTATTTACAATACTTTATCACATATAAGGATATCACATAATCCTATAGTATGAAATAGTGAGATCTCATTGTCATTAAAACACCCTTGATGTTAAGGAAATAGCTACTCATCTATTACTCTATGTAATATTAATAATTATGCTATTGGCTTAGAATTTAAAAATTATATTCTTTCTCTTTATCTCTCTATCTCTGTCTCTCTCTATATATGTAAATATATATGTGCTTAAATGTAAATACATTACATACATAAATCATGTGTGTAGGATTACATATATGTATATATACATATATTTTGCATACATGTGTATATTTTAGAGTAGAAGCAATGTTCTAGTAATGGCTATCTGTGACACAAAGCACTGTCTGGAAACTGAGTGAAATTGACTAGTGACTAGCTCAGATGGGAATGGATCTGGCCACTGGACCATCTCTAGATCTCTAAACTACAGCTGAATGAATTTATTAGCCATCAGAAAATATATCTTACTTTTAACTAAGATCAATTGAACACCTATCAAAAAACTTTTCTCTATTGTTTTCATTATTTTTATCACAAACAATATTTCTGAAGGTCTGAAACCTAGTGAAGGTGGTTGACTGTCTAGGATCAACTAGGTATTAAATGGACTATTTAGAAATTGACATCTCAATGAATATGGTGGCTGACAGGCATATAATAAGAGAGAAACAAAGGAAAATGCATTATCATTATGCTCTAATCAAGATTACATCTACTTGTTTCAATCCTGTGTAATATGTTGCTTACTGATTTAATATTTGCAGTCCTATCTAGACTGAAAATTCAGTCCTGGCAGGGAATAGGTCTGTCTTTCTTTCAATGTTTTAGCCTTTTTTCCTAATAAAATATGTAACACATAGTTTCATAAGTAACTTTCTAAATATTCAATAGACTTTAATAGAAATTAACTTCTAAAAAATGAATTTATTACCAGCATGTCAATGGGAGGAAAAGAAAGTGAACAAATGATAGTGAACTCACAAGAAAAAAAGAATCACCTCAGAGAAATCATGACACAAGTATCAGGATTTTCAGAGTCATATGATTAGGACCAAATAAATACAGCAATCTACAAATAGAAGACTCCCATCCTGGGCCCCCTTTAAGCCATGCCTAATGTCATACAGAATTTTTAACTACTTTTGAGATATAATTCCTATACCATAAAATTATTTTAAAGTTTAAAAGTCAGTGATTTTTAGTATTCACAAACTTATATAAACTCCAACAGTGTGTATTCCCAGAATATATTTATCACCTACCCAAAACTCTCTTGTGAATTAGCTGTCACTCTTCATACTTTTTTAACTCCAACCTCGAGTAATTGCTAATCTACTTTCTGCTTCTATGGCTTTACCTATTCTGGGTATTTCATATAAATACAGCTATACAATAACTGGTCTTTCGTGCCTTGCTTCTTTAACTTTAAGGTTTAGGTTCATCCGTGTTGTAGCATGTATCAGTATTTCATTTTTATGACTAAACAATATTCCATCATATTGATGTACAGCATTTTATCTACTCATCAACTGAACATTTGACTTGTTTCTACTTTTTGGCTCTTATGAATAACACGTGTATAAACACTCATGTACAAGTTTTTGTGTGAACAATTTGTTTTTATTTCTTTTGACTATATACCTATGAGTGGAACTGCAGGGAAATATGGTAATCTTATGTTTATATTTTTTAAGCATTTCCAAACCAATTTCCAAAGTGGCTGATCTACTTTAAATTCCTACTACCAAAGTATTGGTCCCAATTTCTGCTCTTCCTGTCCTAAAATGTTAGTCATTCAGTCATGTCTGACTCTTTGCAATCCCATGGACTATAGCCTGCCAGGCTCCTCTGTCCATGGAACTCTCCATGCAAGAACACTGGAGTTGGTAGCCATTCCTTTCCCCAAGGGATCTTCCCAACTCAGAGATCGAACCTGGGCCAGTGATACCTTGTGATGTTAATTTGCATTTCCCCAATGATTAATAATGTTGAGCATTTTTCATACAATTGTTGGTCACTAAGATAATTTCTTTAGGAAAACTAATATTTTCAAATACTGTGCCTATTATTTAATTGAGTAGTCTTTTTATAATTGAGTTGTATGAGTTCTTTACATAGTATAGATTGTAGTCCCCTGCATATATTTTATCCCATTATCTGTTGTTTGGAAAATTTTCTTGATAGTGCCATTTGAAGGACACATGGCTTGCATACCCAATCATACCCATCATACCCATCATACCCATCATTTCATTTTTATGAAATCCAATATATCTTTGATTTTTGCTTGGGCATTTTGGGGTTATATCTAGGAAACCTTTGCCTAATCTATGGTCATAAAAATTAAAATCTATAGTTCATATTTTTAGTAATTTCATTGTTTTCAATGCATTTTGAATAGAGTGAAACTGACATATTATTTTGCATGTGAATATCGAGTTGTCTCGGCACTACTTGCTGAAGAAACAATTCTTTCCTTAAGTTATGATAAGCTATATTGGCATTTTGGTCACAAATCAGTTGACCTTAAATGCAAAAGCTTATCTTTGAACTCTAAGTGTTATTTCATTGACCTGTGTGTCTGTGCTTATGCTAGTGCCCCACACTCTTAATCATTGCTGTTTTGTAGTAATTTTTGAAATTAGATAATATTAGTCCCTCAGTTTTACTCTTTTTTCCAAGATAGTTACAGATATCTTGGTTCTCTTGAAATTACATGCAATTTTCGGATCAGGTTGTCAATTTTTGCACACACAAAAAAGAAACCTTGATTGTGATGCAGGATGTGTTGGTCAATATGGGGAGTAGCACTATCTTAATATTAAATTTTCCAATTCATGAACATGATGTCTTTCTCCATTTGTTTAGATTTTTTTAAATTTACTCCAATGACACTTTATAGTTTTAAATGCACAAGTTTTACAAGTTTGTTAAACTTATTCCTAAGTATTTTTATTATTTTTAATACATCATAAATATATTTTATTTTTTTTGTTTGAGTGATCAGCATTTATGTTTAGAAAGACAACTGATATTTATGTGTAGAAAGACAGCTGATGTGTGTGATAATATATATGCATTACCTAATGTCATGAAACCATGTTGAGGAAGTTTATCAGCTTTACGAGTTTTGTATATGAATTTCTTAGGATTTCTGTATACAAGATCACTTATTTGTGAACAAAGAAATTTTACTTCTTTTTTAATCTGATGACTTTTATTTAGTTTTCCTGCCTAACTGCCCTACTTAGAACTTTCAATATGATGTTAAATAAAGCTGATATTCTGGTGTTGAATCCATCTTTCAGAGAAAAGCTTCCAGTCTTTTACCATTAAGGACGGTCTTGGCTATGGGCTCCTGATAAATTCCTTTTATAATTTCCTTGAGAAAGTTTCCCTCTATTTAATATTTTGTTGAGGTTGCTTTTAACATAGAAGAGAGTTTGGTTTTTTCAAATACTTTTTTTCTGAATCGATTGGGAGGATTTTGAATTTTGTCTTTTATCCTATAAATACAGTATATTGTATTGTTTAATTTTGTATGCCAAAGCATCCTTGTGCTACTGATCAATTGGTTATGGTACATAATCCTTTGTATATCTGGCTGGATTTGGTTTGCACAGATTTTATTGAGGAGTTTTGAGTTTACATTCCTAAGGGAACCTGTAGTTTTATTTTCTTGTAACACCCTTGTCTGCTCAAATGTGACTGGCCTCATAAAATAAGTTGGGAAGCATTTTCTCCTCTTCAATTTTGGAAGACTTTGTGAAGGGTTAGTGTTCATTCCTCTTCAAACATTCTGTGGCATTCATCAATAAATCCTTTTAATTCTCTTTTTGGGAAAATTTTGATGACTAATTCAGTCACGTTTTTTGGTGGTGGAGGGGAGGGGTTATAGACCAACAGTTTCCTACAGCTGCTGTAATGAAGTAGTATGGACTCTGGATATTTAAACAACAGAAATGTATTTCTTCACATTTCTGAAGGCTAGATCTTTAAAAGCATGCTGTAGGCAGGGCCATTCTTCCTTGTCTCTTCCTCACTTCTAGAGGTTGGTTGCTGGCAATTTTTGGTGTCCCTCAGCTTGTAGCTTCATCTCTCTAAAGTCTGCCTCCATCTTCACGTGACCTTCCTTCCTCCATGTGTCTCAGTGTTCAAATCTCCTACCTATGAGGACACTGTTTATTGGATTTAGGTTCCATCCTAGTCCATTATGACCACATCTTAACTTTGATTCCATCTGCAAAGATTCTGTTTCTGACTCAGTTCACATTTACAGGTGGGTATAAATCTTGGGATGGACACAGTTCAACCAAGTTTGTCTCTAGCCTCCCTAAATTCACATCCTTCCAGTTTACATGTACAAAATACATTCACCATACCCTAACATTCCCCAAAGCCCTACTGCATTGTAACAACTCTAGGTCTAAAGTCTCACCTGATTATGATAAACTCAGAGTCCAAGTTGTCATCATCTAAATCAAGTGTGGATGAGATTTTGGGTATGATCCATTCATCCTGAAGCAAAATTCCTCTCCATTTTTGGACCAATGAAATTCAGAAGCAAGTTGTTTACAAAAGCAATGGTGAAACATGTATAGATAGAACAGACATTCACATTCTGAAAGGAGGAAATTGGAAGGAATAAAGGGTAACATGTCCCAAACAAGCCTGAAAATCAACAGAGGAAATTCTATTAGATTTCAAGTCCTGAGAATAATTCTCGTTGGGTCCCAAGGCAATGGCAGCAGCCCACCCCCTTCAACACTCTGAGCCGGTACTGCCCTCTCAACTGTGAAGGTGTTGGTCGCCCCACCTCTTCGCATATGGAAACAACTGGAACCCTGTTCTTGAGGTATACAGAGGCAGACATGACTTTATTCTCTCAACCTCTCTCAACCTGCTTTTCTATTACAGACTTTTGGAAGTTTGATAGCATTCCTTCATTTTGTTCTGTCTCTGTATCCTTCAGTCCAAGTCTGCAGTATTTCTGTTGATTTATATCCTTCTCAAAAACTCTGTGAGTCTCCTGTGCGTGTAAAGTCAAAAGGATCCACACCAACTCTATGCTGGCTTCTGCTGAGATGGTTGGTTAATTGGAAATGATTAACATCCTCAGCAAAATATTTTCTGATTCCATCCTTGGTGTGCTCTCCAGAGAATGCTTCACTATCTGCAGTAATATGGATAGACTGGGAATTTTCCAAATCACTCAGTCCTGGTTCCTTTTAAAGTAATTGCCCTCCATCTCTTTCCTCTCACATTTTACTATAAGTAGCAAGGAGACACTAGGCTGTACCACACCCACTGCTTATAATTATCAAAGATCATTGTTTACCAGTTATATTTTCTGTCCAACATTAGAACACGGTTTGGTCAAGTTGCCTGCCACTTGTAACAAGAATCATCTTTCTTCCAGTTTCCAATAATATATTCCTCATTTCCATCTGAGATCTCAAGAAAAAGCTTTAACCTCCATATTTTTACCAAAAGTCTCTTCAAGACTCTCTGGGCTTTCTCTTCAAGAGTCTTTCAGCCTCAATACATTATTCAGTTTCCTTGCCACATAGCAACTTACTCACTTTTGGTGCCAAAATTTGTGTTACTTTCTCAGAGCTGCTGTAACAAAGTATCCACTTATTTTTCTTTTGGTTTCTTACAGTGAAATGTTAGATTATAAATTTGAGCTCTTCCTTTTTTAATATGTCCTCTTATACTACGAATTTCCCTTGAAGCATTGTGTCAGCTGCATTCCATAAGCTCTGGTACGTTGTGTTTGTTCTCATTTATAAGTAAGAGTATTTTCTAATTTATCTTCTTTAAACCATTGAGTATTAGTGAGAAGATGTGTTCAATGGTCCCACATTGTGAATTTCGAAGCTTTCCCTCTATAATTGATTTTTAATTTCATTTTGTTTTGCTTAGAGAATATAATAGGTATGATTACAATCCATTTAATTATATGGAAACTTGTTTTATGGTTCAGCATATGGTCTACCCTGGGGAATGACTCTTCTGAACTTGAAGAGAATAGGTTTTCTACAATTGTTGTGCTTGTCTTAGTTTTTTCAGATGACTGTAACAAAATGCCACACATTTGGTATTAATAGCTTATAAATGACATAAATTTATCACTCGTAGTTCTGGAGGCTAGAAAGTCCAAGATCAAGGCTCCAGCATGGCTGAGTTTTGAGTGAGAGCTCATTTTTAGTGCAGAGCATGCTCCTTCTCTGTCCTCACATACAGAAGGGTGAGGAATCCCTGTGAGTCTCTTTTACAAGGTACAAATCTCATTCATCAGGATTATATTCTCAAATTTAAGCATTTCCTAAAGGTTCATCTCATAACACCTTCATCTTTGGGGCTTATAATTTGAGGATATGACTTTAGCAGGAACAAACATTCAGATCATAGCTTTGCTCTATAGGTATTTACTCAGTCTAGTTGGTTTTTAGTGTCTTTCTATGTCCTGTTACCTTGTTGATCTTCTGTTTTATTTTGCTATCCTTTATTGAAGGTGAAGCATTAAAGCTTCCAACTTTTGATGCTCTTTCCTCAGTCATATATTGTTTTCATATCTTTATAGCCAATCATGCATGGATTACTTTAGTTCTTTCAATATATTTTAAATACAGAGAGAACACATACATTTGGGAAATAAGAAATGATTCTTATTAAGTCTTTTACTGCTGCATTCCTGACTTTTTGAGATAAAATCAGAATAGGTAGGCAACAAATACATTTTTCAATAAATTCTGTATCTTAGCTTTATTAAGGATATTTTCTAGTGATTGGTTATTTTTTCCTGTGTATGGGCCATGCTTTCTTGTTTCTTTGTAAGGCTTACAATATTTTTGTTAAAAACTGAATGTTTTAAATAATATAATGTGAATACTCTGGATATCAGATTTTCCTCCCTTCCTTTAAACATGTTGCTTTTGCTGCTTGTTAATTTTTATTTTTGCTCTTGTTTATTTCCTTAATGACTTTGCTGATTGAACTTTGTAAAGACTATGTACTCTGTTTCTGTGGCCACTATAGTTTCTGGTCAGATAGCCTGTGTGCCTCCTTAGTCGACTCTTTATGACCCACCAGGCTCCCTCATCCATGAAGGTTTTCAGGCAAGAATACCAGAGTAGGTTCTCACTTCCTTCTCCAGGGGATCTTCCTGACTCAGGAATTGAACCCGCATCTCCTGTATTGGCAGATGGATTCTTTATCACTATGCCACCTGTGAGATCAGATAACTTAGTGTCAGTTAATGATCACCAGATATTTCCCTAAATGCCTAGAATGAATAAGTCCCAGAGATTATTTGCCAGGGGGCTCTGTGTGCATGTTGGGGCATATCATGAATGCTCAAGGAGGCAGTTTGTAAGTCTGCCTTCTTGCTTATACAGAACTTTAAGGTCAGCCAGATATGAGAACTTGGGGCCTTCTCAGGTCTTTCTTGAGCTTGTTCTTATACCTTTATATGTTCCTGGACTATTAAGTTCTTGGGAATATTTACAAAGTCAGAACTTCGTAAAGCTTCTATGGCCATCTCATTTCTCTGATTTTCTTCTCTCTCTCTCTTTCTGTCTTTTTGTTGTTGCTCCTGCAAAGTTAAACCACTGCTACTGTTTTTGACAATTATTGTGGAAGAAAAAGCTGTTCACATCAGGTAGGCTCTGTATCTGGTCAAGTAAAGGACACTCTTGCAGATGGAGCTTTCTGGGGAAATTCTAACTAGGTCAAGTAATGACATGTCCCTAGGAACAGAGCTTTGTAAGAGCCTCAACCCAATTTTTTAGAGGAGCTTCAACTCAGTTCTCCAAGATGGGGTTTTATGCTGCTGATTTTGTGTAATTATGGAGCTATTAGTTTTCAAGGCTACCCCTGAGTCAGGTAATAGAAGATTTGAACAGAGAAAGTTAAAACACCACAATGCTTGTTATTCTTAGTGCCACACAGCCACTTTTTCTGGATTAAGTGTTTCACGTATTGTAGTAAGTATATGACGAATTTTCAGATTTCTCAAAACATTGATATTTACAATTTTGGCCAATGTTCTTTGATTTTTATGAAGTAGATAAATTTTGAAAGTCCTCACTCCATCATTCTGACATTTTCTCTCTACAATGTTATTTTGATTGCACAGGTATTACTATTTAATAATGTTGCCAGTATTTATTTTCTTTTAGATGCTGAAAGAAAATTGGAGAGTTGTTCACAATGCTATATTTTAAAATATCTCCTTTCTTTAATAAATATGTAATTAGATATATCATCTCACAGATGAATAATTTATTTCATTTAAGATAGAGCTGGAGTTGCCTTATCTATACAGAAATGATATAGGTAAAAGTGGAAAGTACACGAATGCTTTCCAAGACATGCTATGGTCTTGATATATTTATGTATTCTAAAAATTTGTAGAAATAGTACCTTTCAAAATAAAAATTTTAAAAATAATCTTTTTAAAGGAAAATTTGTTTACACTGAGATGATAACTTGAAAGCATTAATCTAAGTTTCTGTATCTATAATTTATTGGACT
>ML661369.1:0-15213 GCA_007570785.1 Antilocapra americana
GCCAAGATGGCCGCCCCCCTGAGCCTCACCTGCTTGGCCGGACCGGGGGCTTCACGCACCAGAGCTCCCCTTCGCCTCTTCTGTTGACCCCTCGGCTTTTCTGAACCCCGCTGGGCCGAGTAAGGCGGCCCAAAGTCATCCCTGGACGGGGCAGTGCCAGACATTTTGGGGTCCCCTTCCTCAGCGTCGCAGCTCTCAGCTTTCCTCCTGGAGAAACGCCCCCTAAGCCCCTCCCGGCGGAGGGCGGAGGGGCGGGGCCTCTGAGGGAAGGGGCGGAGCTAGTGCAAAGCAGGTGAGTACTACAGCACAACTGCTCTCATCTCATTGCAAACTTGAGTAATGTTCAAAATTCTCCAAGCCAGCCTTTAGCAATATGTGAACTGTAAACTTGCAGATGGTCAAGCTGATTTTAGAAAAGGCAGACGAACCAGAGATCAAACTACCAACATCCAATGGATCATCGAGAAAGCAAGAGAGTACCAGAAAAACATGTATTTCTGATTTATCGACTATGCCAAAGCCTTTGACTGTGTAGATCACAATAAACTGTGGGAAATCTTCAAGACATGGTGATACCAGACCACCTGACCTGCATCTTGAGAAACCTGTATGCAGGTCAGGAAGTCACAGTTAGAAATGGACATGGAACAACAGATTGGATCCAAAGAGGAAAAGGAGTATGTCAAGGCTGTATATTGTCACCCTGCTTATTTAACTTGTATGCAGAGTACATTATGAGAAACATTGGGCTGGAAGAAGCACAAGCTGGAATCAAGATTGCCGGGAAGAATATCAATAACCTCAGATATGCAGATGACACCACCCTTATGTCAGAAAGTCAAGAAGAACTAAAGAGCCTCTTGATGAAAGTGAAAAGAGGAGAGTGAAAAAGTTGGCTTGAAGCTCAACATTCAGAAAACTAAGATCATGACATCCAGTCCCATCACTTCTTGGCAAGTAGATGGGGAAACAGTGGAAACAGTGGCTGACTTTATTTTTCTGGGCTCAAAAATCACTGCAGATGGTGACTGCAACCAGGAAACTAAAAGACGCTTACTCCTGGGAAGGAAAGTTATGACGAACCTAGACAGTATATTGAAAAGCAAAGACATTTCATTGTCAACACAGGTCCATCTAGTCAAGGCTATGGTTTTTCCAGTAGTCACGTATGGATGTGAAGGTGGGAATATAAAGAAAGCTGAGCACCGAAGTATCGATGTTTTTGAATTGTAGGGTTGGAGAAGACTCTTGAGAGTGTCGTGGACTGCAAAGAGGTCCAACCAGTCCATCCTAAAGAAGATCAGTCCTGGGTGTTCATTGGAAGGACAGATGTTGAAGCTGAAACTACAATACTTTGGCCACCTGATGTGAAAAGCTGACTCACTGGAGAAGACCCTGATGCTGGGAAAGATTGAGGGCAGGAGGAGAAGGGGACGACAGAAGATGAGATGGTGGGATGGCATCACCAACTTGATGGACATGGGTTTGATGGACTCTGGGAGTTGGTGATGGACAGTGAGGGTTGGCGTGCTGCAATTTTGGGGATCGCAAAGAGTTGGACACGGCTGAAAGACTGAACTGAACTGAATTGTGGGCAAGAATACCTTAGAAGAAATGGAATAGCCATCATAGTCAACAAAAGAGTGAAATGCAGTACTTGAATGCAATCTCAAAATCGACAGAATGACCTCTTTTTGTTGCCAAGGCAAACCATTCACCATCAGAGGAATCCAAGTCTATGCCCAGACCAATAATACTGAAGAAGGTGAAACTGAATGGTTCTATGAAGACCTGCAAGATCTTCTAGAACTAACACCCCAAAAATATGTTCTTCTCATTATAGGAGACTGGAATGCAAAAGTAGGAAGCAAAGAAACACCTGGAGTAACAGGCAAATTTGGCCTTGGAGTACAGAATGAAGCAGGGCAAAGGCTAATGGAGTTTTGCTAAGAGAACGCATTGGTCGTAGCAAACGCCCTCTTCCAACAACACAAGACTCTACACATGGACATCACCAATGGCCAATATCAAAATCAGATTGATTATATTCTTTGTAGCCAAAGATGGAGAAGCTCTATCCACTCAGCAAAAACAAGACCAGGAGCTTGTTGCATATTTCACAAGTGCCTTATTGTACTTTTGCCAGATATTAGTTTTTACCTATTCTCACCTTTCACATGTAAATTATTTTTAATTTTATCAAAACCACAGGTATTTACAACCTAAGGCAATTAGAAATTATGAAGTCTGTTATCTTTGTTTTATAAATGGAAAAGACTGAGGCTCTATATCAATTTTCTGTAAATTTAGAATATAGTTTGTATCATCACTTTCATCCTACCAGCCTCTGAAACGTTGAAGAGTACCTGAATCTCACTTACGTGTCTGTAAAGGACAGTAACTCGTCCTGTAAAGCAGCAACAAGGGATATCTTCTACAATACGGGTGTCTTATCCCTGTAAGTGCCCGGATACTTAACTTCATCCCAAATTCTATAATAGAAATGCTATGTCCACACTCTTAACCACAACAAACGTTATTTTTGCACTTGCATTTGGTGACTGAAATGAACACTTCAACAGGATTAGAAATGACAGATTTACTGGATTTCCCCAAGATTTCACTAGTTGCTGTAATTCCAAAATTCCTTACAATTTATTATGGCATTCTACAGATACAGTAGAAGAGATCCTGTCCTGGTCCCAAAGCTGCTACTGCTAAATAAAAAGAAAATCTCATTTGCTGCCTGTTATTAAGGAAGAAGACAGAAATCCGTGGAAGTGATTTGAGAAGGAGAAGACCCCAAAGGCACCGAGAGAACAGAAGCTGTACTGCAGCCCCTGTGGCAGCAGCACCTCCTAAGAGACACTGAGGTGAAAGGGTGATGGGAAGTGCAAGCTCCCGGAAGAGCTTCAGAGAAGACTCAGCTGGAAGACAAGATGGGTCGTTTCGGAAAACATAGTAAAGAGGAGTCTTAGCTGTTAATGAAGCCTTCCCTCCACTTACACGTTCCTTCCAATTCTACTGAAATTCCATCAAATGGTCTTACGTCTAACCTGAAATAAAACAAATGGGACCTAATTAAAATTAAAAGCTTTTGCACAGCAAAGGAAATGATAAACAACAAAAGGCAACTCACAGAATGGGAGAAATAGCTGAAAATGATGCACTGACAAGGGATTAAGTGCCAAAATATACAAACTGTTCATGCAGCTTAATATGAAAAAATCAAAACATGATCAAAAAAGGGACAGAATCTCCAAACAGACATTTCTCCGAAGAGGACATACAGATGGCCAAGAAGTATGTGAAAAGATGCTCAACACTGCTAATTACTAGAGAAATGCAAATCAAAACTAAAATGAGATACTACCACCCAAGTCAGAATGGTCATCATCAAGAAGTCTACAAACAATACATATGCTGAGATGCTGCAGAGAAAAGGGAATCCTTCTACGCTGTTTGTGGGAATGTAAACTAATACAGCCACTATGAAGAACACTATGGAGGTTTCTCAAAAAAAACTAAAAGTAGAGCCACCTTATGATCCAACAATCCCACGCTTGGGCGTATATCTGAGAAAGACTGGAAAGGATTCAGAAAGCCTAAAATTCATTGCAGCACTGTTTGCAATAGCCAATACATAGAAGAAATCTAAATATCCATCAATAGAAGAAAGAATAAAGGAGATGTGGTACATATCTATACAATGGAATATTACCCAACTGTTAAAAAGAATGAAATAATGCCACTTGCAGCAACTAGATAGACCTGGAGATTATCACACTGAGAAATTCAGACAGAGAAAGACAAATAGCATATGATATCACTTACATGTGGAATCTAAAAAAAAATAATACAGATGAACTTATTTACAAAACAGACTCACAGATTAAGAAAACAAATTTATGGTTACCAAATGGGAAAGGTTGGGGGAAGGGATAGACTGAAGTTTGGGACAGACCTATACACACTACTGAATCTAAGACAGATAACCAACAAGGACTTACTACATAGCACAGGGAATTCTGCTCACTATTCTGTAGTAACCAAAATGGGGAAAGAATTGGAAAAGGAACAGATACATATATATGTATAACTAAACCATTTTGCTGTACACTTTATACAGTAATACAGAATTGTTAATCTCCAATATAAAATAAAAATTAAATTTAAAAAAACCAAAATACACAATGGAATATTACTCAGCATTAAAAAAAATTCATTTGAAGCAATTCTACTCAGATGGATGAAACTGGAGCCCATTATCCAGAGTGAAGTAAGCCAGAAGCAAAAACAACAATACAGTATATTAACACATATATATGGAATTTAGAAAGACAGTAATGAGAACCCAACATGGGAGACAACAAAAGGAACGCAGATGTATAGAATAGACTTGTGGACTTTGTGGATGAGGTAAGGGTGGGATGATATGGGAGAAGGGCATTGAAGCATGTTAATTGTCATGTGTCTAATCAATCGCCAGCCCAGGATTGATGCTCGGGACTGGTGCAGCGAGATTTCCCGGGGGGGAGGGAGGAGGGAGGGGGGACCCGGAGGGGAAGCATATGTAAACCCATGGTGATATCATGACAATGTATGGCAAAAACAATAATAAAAAAAATAAAATAAATAAAAAAAAAACCAAAATAAATAAAGGACTATTTCTGAACTGAACTGGACAGAGCTCATGCCCACTGAGAGGTCAGCCACTGCTTAGCTCATATGGCAACAGGGACTCTTCATGGCCAAAATTCAGCATTTTTAAAAAGAAAAGCTGCAGATAACAATTTTTATGTAAAAAATTAATTTTAAAGATGCAAAAATCAGTTCAGTTTTATTTTTAAAATACTATCTTGACCAAACAAAATATATCTACAAGCCAATTGTTGCAAACAGACCAGGAATAGGGAAGTTGTATCTTGGTACAAATTCTAGCTTCTAATATAAAAATACATTGATTCCAGGCTAGAATACGTTAAGAAAATCTGTTTCCTTTTTTAATAAATCTTATAAGGAGCAGCCTTATACCCTGTAGGGTTTTGTAGGATACACAGTTTCCCAGAACTATCATAAAATGAAACCAAGATGAATTTTCCTGTGATTCATCATTGGAATTTGTTCAACGAGTGGCCTGACACCTGTAATCATCCCATCACCTGACACCTAATTTGAATTATTTCCACAAAACATTTTGGAAAATTAATTTTAGATTTTTAAGTAAAGTTAGCAGTTAACTAAAAGCAGCCATAAAATATCTTAAGGACATCCAATCTCGAAACAAAATATTGGCCATTACAAACTGCCAAATAGAATGATGAAATCATAATGTGAGAAAACTATGATGTAGTTATTCTATTTTTGATATTAGATCTCGTAAGCTGATGGGCGAGGAGAGGAAAACAATTTAAGTTAATGATATTACCAGTCAAAAGGCATGAACCTTAGGTAAAAAAATTATAAAGCACATACAGATTAGACTTTTAGATTTTAGATGGATGACATTTCTGGATCCGAAACTTGTTTTATTAATGAATGAATGAGAATCAACTCTG
Source organism: Antilocapra americana (assembly GCA_007570785.1). Classification (NCBI taxonomy): domain Eukaryota; kingdom Metazoa; phylum Chordata; class Mammalia; order Artiodactyla; family Antilocapridae; genus Antilocapra; species Antilocapra americana. Next base: position 5,559 of record ML661369.1, read on the forward strand.
TGAGAACTAGACTTTTAGTTTGTTTAAAAAATAATTTTTAAAAAAACAGGGACTGAGTTGTTTTTACCCTTTTAATCTACTTCTTACATGCCCAGTAAGTCAAAGAGAAGTATGTATGTATAGAATGGCTATTCTTTTTTGTTCTTGGAACTCTTCTCTAAAAAGAACATACAAGTCAAGTTTAAAGAGTGAGAGAAATAAAGAATGACAATGAGTTGTTGTATCTATTACCCCTGAAATTAGTATCATTATATTATGTATTGAGCTTCCCTGGGGGCTCAGTGGTAAAGAATCTGCCTTCAATGCAGGAGACCGGGTTCGATCCCTGAGTCAGGAAGATCCCTGGAGAAGGAAATAGCAACCCACTCCAGTCATCTTGCCTGGGAAATCACAAAGACAGAGGACTCTGGCGGGCTGAAGTCCATGAGATTGCAAAGAGTCAGACGAGACTGAGTGACTTGGTACTATAGGCTTAGAGACCAAATAAAGCTAATTTGGAAAAAGAAAAATAAGTTTTAGAGATAAACAGTACAATGAAAATATATAATTTTATTTGTAATATAATCAATTTTAAGTTACTGATAATTCTTACTATCATTCCTCATACTAACAGGTAGGAAAAAAGGAAGAGACTGCTAGATTGCCTCCAATATTTATTTTCTCCTTTTCATAAAAAATAAAAATAAAAAGCCCTATTGTAATCTGAATGTATCATTGCTTAGAATAAAGGTTTATTTTCCCAAACTAATCTTGCATCCAGGTGTGGCCATATGGCAAATTTCTAGTCAATGGAATGTGAGCCTAAGTGATTTGTGCAACTTTGGAGCCTCAACATTGAAATTAAGTGCACTCTCCTCTTTAGCTTTTCACCATCTCACTAGCTAGAGTGCAGACAAGGTGATGGGCCACGCTGGACTGTGTAATAAAAGGAAATCCCCTAGTGATGATATCGAATGACCTGGGTCCCTGGCACAATGCCCTCCCCATATCACCCACCCACCCCAGCCTAGTTATGGCCAGGCCACACATGAAAGTAGTCAGAGTAAATTTAGGTCTGCGTTATAGTACTTGAATACTGTAACAAATATAGCATCTGTTATAAGAAGATTCAGAAAGTGAAAGTCGCTCAGCCATGTCCAACTTTTTACAACCCCATGAACTAAACAGTCTATGGAGTTCTGCAGGCCATTATACTGGAGTGGGTAACCTTTCCCTTCTCCAATGGATCTTCCCAACCCAGGGATTGAACCCAGGTCTCCTGCATTGCAGGCGGATTCTTTACCAGCTGAGGCACAAGGGAAGCCCAGGAAGACTGGAGTGGGCAGTCTACCCCTTCTCCAGGGGATCTTCCCGACCCAGGCATCAAACTGGGGTCTCCTCATTGCAGGCAGATTCTTTGCCAACTGAGCCACCAGGGAAGCCCTGAGAAGATTCAGAATTATGAGCAATCAAATCATTTAGAAGACAGTTGCACCAACAGAGAAACAGCAAATAAGAAAACTAGTGTCCTTACTATGTCTGAGGAAATTATCTGTATCCTTGGAAGGCAGGCCACGTGACCCTGAGTTTGTAGAAACTACGGGAAGAAAGCCACAAAACTGGTATGTGTTGGTTGTTTCTTGTCACTTTCAGCAAAGTTGAATACGAGCTACTAAAGGCAATGCTAGCAAGCTTCCGTGCTAAAAGTGAAAGGAATCTGGCTCCTTTTTGGGGTAGATTTTCATCCTCCAATGTCTGAAATTCAAGGTGACTTAGATTCTGGTAAATTGGGGCTTTGTGGAATTGATCGAAATATTGAAATATTTTTAAGATGTGAATCTCAAAAGGTAATTTTAGTGAGAGAGAACTTTATGCTCCAAAAGCTTTCTCCCTAAAGACCAGACAATGTGAGCCACTTGAGCAGCTAAAAAGCAGATTAAAATTACAGCCTTATCCCCTTGGCTTATTTTCAAGTGACAGATTCTCTCCAAGGATACACTTTTAAACTCATTATAGATGTGACTTGTGCAGAATAATGGACAATGAGGAACCCTCCAGATGGCAAAATCTGGGATCACAAAGGACAGCAACAGTCTTTCAGAGAGCAAACCAGGAGATGCTCTAATTAAGGAATTTACTCATCTACCAGTCTGTAACTCTTTTCTCTTCCTGTCCAGTAACTTGCACATGATATTTGATACTGACCACTGACTTCTGATAATTCCCATTATTATTCAAACAGTAGTTTGTAATTCGGCCATTCCATCATTATTGTCCACTACCTGTGTTGGGAGACAGGTAACTTATTTAAATCATAGGTGATACACATGGAGGAAGATACCTCAAATACCTAAGACTCTGAGTTGAAGATAGTCCTGGTACAGAAATTTAGAATATCTTTCTTGGGAAGGAGTGCCTGTATTCTATACAGGGCAAGGAGAGAATGTGTTGGTATTTGTGTGGACAGAACAATGCACATGGTAAAGACTATTTGTTTCCTAGTACCTATTCTTCCCTTATATAAGAGTAAACAGATATTGAGATTAATAGATTTTTAGCTGGCCTGGAGTTGCCAGAATATCGCCTATATTCTTCAAATTTCTCAGTATTCCCAAAATCCGTATAACATAACGCCTTGGCCAATGATGTATGAGAAAAAAGTAATATGAACTCCTCAAAAAGTTAAACATTAATTTACCAAATGGCCCAGCAATTCCACTCCAATGTATGTATCTGAGAGAACTGAAAACATGTCCAAACACTTGTATATGTTTGCTCATAACAACATTATTTGTAACAGCCAAAAGTTGAAATCAATCCAAATGTCCTTGAACTCTTCAATGGATAAATGAAGACATCCATATGATGGAATATCATTCTGCAATTCAAAAGTATAAGATACATACATATGATACAACATAGATTCACATTAAAAACATTCTGCTAAGAAGGAAATTAAGAGGCCACACATTGTGTGACTCCATTTATAGAAAATGTCCAGAATAGACAAATCCATAGAAAAGAAAGTTAAGTAGATGATTGCCAGAAAATGGAGAAGTGGGAATTGGGAGGTAGGGGTTTCTTTTTGGAGTAACAGAAAACTTTTAGAATTAGATTTTGGTGATTATTATACAAGTCTTAAAAAAAACACTGAGTTATACACTCTAAATTTTTCAGGTTGAATTTTGTGTTTTTCAAATTTTATCTAAAAAAAAGAGTAATACAAGCAACTTGCAGGTCTTACAAAGGAGAAATACACCCTCTCTCTCTTTCCTTCAGCTCCCTGGCTGGAAGGCACATGTGCTGGTAGGGACTGTCTTGGATACACAGAGGAAGACAGCTCACGAGGCGGAGACACACAGATGCTTTATGTCTGATACTGCAGCGTTAACTAAGCAACCCTGGACAGCATTGCCCCAGTCAGTCAGGTGGAAGGTAATGAAAATTCAATTTAGTTTAAACCTTTGTTAGTTAGGGTCTCAGTTACAGAAGCCAAACCTTTATTGTAAATCAAGTATTAAAAGGAAAATTACATAACTCAGAATTGCTGGTAAATTATTGTTATTATCTTTTAACTTCTGTCCTGTCATCCATTTAGAGACTGAGATTCTAAGCAAAAAGCATGTTGAGAGATGCAGAGTGTGTGTCTGGGTGCATAAACGTTGTCCCTAGACAATTCTAAAATTAACTCTTCCTCTGACACATGCTCCCCTTTTGCCTACTTAATCCTCTCAGCCAAATGTTCACAGGTAAACAGAAAATAATAAAATCAGCTTTATACCTAACATATCACAAGGGCTCAATAAACTAGATTTTTAGACACAACACTCACAGTTGGGGTACTGTTGGAGATTTTAAATTTTTTTTTCTTTTTATATGCAAGTTTTTCTCTAGGAAAACCATCACTTTTATTTGTCTTGTTTTTTTTTTATTTATTTTTTATTTTTTGCAGGTTTCAAATGCGTTGTTTATTCGCTATTTTGATGACTATAAGTAAGTGTTTCCACTATGGAAAAGAAAGTTAGCACAGTACAGTCTCGTGACCAGGGAATGGATTTTCTGAAGTTGTCTTCATGAGAGTGAAAACTTAGAGAAAAAAAATACAACTTGAATGTTGGAAGTCAGTTCTTTATATAAAGTCCCTTGTAAAAAGAAAACAGAATAAATACAAATCGAAAAGAAGGCGTAGGGCAAAATTAAAACAAGAAACGGGGGAGCTGGGGGCGAGGTGCCTGGGGCGCTTCACTGCTGCTCCTCGGACGCTGCTGGGGCCGCATCCTCGGGCTGCTCACCCTCCTGCACTGAGAGCGCTTCAAGCTTCTCCGCCACCTTCTCGGCGCTGTCGTTCTTCCCGGACCCTTTTTTTCCTTTCTCTTCGATCTCTCTCCTGCATTTTTCAAACTTCGTTTTAAATCTCTGTGCATTCTCGGCGTTAAGGAAGCGGATGGCCAGCAGCTCCTGCTTGGGGCACTCGTCGGCAAAGTCGGCGTGGGTATCCCAGACCCAGGCGCGTTCGCTACCCGCATTCGGCTTCAGCTCCATCATTGTGTGATGTAGCAGTGGGCGCAGATCTTGAGGGTCTTGTCCCTGCACGTGAGCAGGTGGATGGTCCCCTTCTCCTTGAGCTTCGGCAGCTTGACGTCCCCTGTGCCCCGCTCCTTCCACTCCAGAAGGTCGTTCTCTGAAGCAAACCGGAACAGCTTGGCCTGCATTTTAAAAAGTTCCTCTTCATCTTCTCCCAGCGTTTTGATTTCTTGCTGGGGAAGAGAAACTATTGGCTCAAACTGGGGGTCGTGGTTGGACTCATCAGCGTTCTCGGTGGAGGTGTCCTGGTCCTCGTGGGTGTCCCTATTGAGCTTTTACTGGGTGAGAAAAATCTGTGCTCTTGCTTACACGTTGCGGCGGCGGGCTAGTGTGTATGCAGAATTCAGTTCTGCCAACAATCTTATCGCGATTGGGGAAATGACGCGTGTAGATCTAGAGGATCCACGCAAATAAAGCCATGGAGTTCGGATCCGGCGCGGAGGGCTAGCTACAGGGCAGAGAGGATCAGGTTTGGGGCTGTCTCACAGAGCACGTGGCTTGGAGATCCACAGCCCCGGAGGGTAAGACTCCCGGACTGGGCTCCGCGGCTCGGCCAGGGACGCAAGCCTCCGCCGGCCGCCTCCCCACCCCCAGCCCCGGTAGCCTCAGGCCGCCCGCCAGGCCGCGCGGGCGCGGAGGCGGGTAGCGGCTCGCAGACCGGCACCGGATGGATGGGCAGCCGAGCTGGCCGGCCGCGGGCGCGAGGCCCGACTGCCCCAAGGTCACGCGGCTCAGCGCTGGCCCGCGGGCGGCGGGGGTTGGAGAAGGCGCGGCCCCTGTCTTCTGCTTTTTAAAATGCACTCTAGGTCTGAAATTGATTGCTGAGTATACAAAGAAAAAACTCCTTTTTGATTAGTGCTCAATACTACCAATTAAAAAGCAAATGAGAGCACTCAGCAGCTATGATTGGCTATGCCTAACTGTAACTAAATGGACAAGTAGAAAAAATGAGAAATACTTGTGATAAGCTATCTTTTAATAGCAACTCAAACTAGTCATTTGTATATGACTCTCTGGGGATAACAGTGCTCTTGAAAAGTTGCTGTTCATGCCCTTGAAATGCAGAAACCAAATTCTAATCTCCAAAAACCTGTGTCATTCAGCCTGATGCATTGTGCCAAGTCACAGTTGGCAGCCAGGAAGAAAGACTGCTAAATTATTGTACTGTCTGACACCTTTAAATGAGCCTTAAATGAACAATTCACCTCTTGAGCTCAATATGCTATAGGCATATTACTAAATGAAACCTAAGGAAACGCTCTTTTATCGAGAATTTCCCTAATCCATAAGATCCCAGATAGTTAAAAAAAAAAACCTGAAATACACACTAAAATAATGTATAAGCTCAACATTATATGAGGCACCCATTATTCATACTGAATATCATCTACTCTAGTTTATCACAATTTTGTGAAATCAATTTATATATCTGAAGGTTCTGGCTTCTATTATTTTGCATAAATATCATAAATTGCAATAGCTGTCCTATTGAGTAAAAGAGACTAGTGGAGTATATCCAGAAAACAAACTCAGGTGGTTTCCCCATTTCCTCATACCGCAAAATGAAAACTGGGGCAATAAAAGCTCTTCCTGTCACTATGGTCACCAAACACAGAACCAGTTCAGTAACTAGAACGTTCAATTCCATCTAATAGCCAATAAGTTGTAATTTCACTTAGGCGTGTAGCTCGTTCACAAAGCAGAAAAGGAGGGCACACTCAATTGATTTCTCCTTCTCAGTCTTTCCTCAATGTTTATTAATGATGGTTCTGATGCTTCAGGAGAAAGGAGTGAGAAGGAACAGAGGAAAGCAGGAAAAATGGTGGACATTTCTTACTGGACTTTCCTGGATGTCACAGTGATCTATGTGGATGCTGTTTAGCCCTGGGGTCTTCACAGTGGTGGTCACCTCAGGGGAGGTCACTCATCTAAAGGTTTTTTGACCCACACATCTCTACTCCAAGTGGCCACACACACATGCTTTCTCAGATGCTGGATAGCTGATGGTACTCCTAACATTTTTCTGCTTGGTTCACTTGCTTCTCAAGACGACTCTCTTACACAGGACATAAGAAGGTTCTATTCCATGTATTTCACATATATGGCCCTGGTGCCAGGTATGTAAGAAAGAGCAACAGCATCCTTGACTTGTTCTGACAAGCTCTATGTTAACAGAAAACTCTTCCCCCTGCCATCAGAACCACCACCCAATCACATTTCCTCACCTTTTAGATTGCTGAAGCATGAGTCAGACATCAATCTATTGGTCCTCCAAGCTCAGGGAATGGGCATCAGACTTCCTGAGTGTCCCCATTAAGTCACATGCCCTGAGCTTGAGCTGAAAGGGTTCGACACTCAGCACACGGCCACGCTAAGTCGCTTCAGCCGTGTCTGACTCTCTGCGACCCCATGGACCGTAGCCCACCCAGCTCCTCAGTCCATGGGATTCTCCCATCAAGAATCCTGGAGTAGGCTGCCATTTCCTTCTCCAGGGATCCTCCCAACCCAGGGATTGACCCCGCATCTCTTATGTCTATTTCCTTGGCAGGCGGGTTCTTTACCACCTGCACCACCCGGGAAGTCCAAGGACACTGTCAGAGCTCTCTAAAGCCTTCTTCAAACTCCTATTCCTTCCTCCAAATCGATTTAAAAAAGCCACGAGTCAGTGATCAGCTGGGATAGCAAAGCCAGTTAGAAAACCTCTTTTCAAAGTTCTGCAGGGGGTCCTGCACCTCACTTGACAACGCAGTAGCTGTGCCCAGAAACCTCGACTGAAACAGCAGCTGAAAAAGCTCCAGTTCAACATTCTTTCACATAAATAGTTGTCCCTCTCTTTTTCACTGCTGTTATTTTTAACCCCGTCAACCCAAACTGTTTTATTGGTTCAACTTTGGATACTGGAAACAGGGAACTATATGGATAGTCAGAAAGCAGGACAGTATTGAGAAGTGAACATACATCACTGGGTGAGCCTTCACCGCACTGTTGCTCATTATGGAAAACAGACCGTGTTAGTCCTCCTGGGTTAACATGACAAAGTACCACCCACTCAGGTGGCTTAAACAACAGAAATGTACTTGCTCCCGATTCTGGAGTCTAGAGGTCTGAGGTCACTGTGTTGGTAGGGCTGGTTTCTCCTAGTACCCTCTCCTTGGCTTGCAGCTGGCTGTCTTCTCCCTGTGTCGTTCTTCTGTCCCTGTGTCCACATTTCCTCTTTCTATGGTCAGGTTGGATTAAAGACCATCATAATGGACTCATTTCAAACCGATCACTCCTTAAAGTCCCTATTACTAAGTAGAGATCTATTTTAGGGGATACAACTCATCCCATAATAAACAGCAAAACAGCAGTCATTTTAGTGAGATTTATTAGACTCTTGAGATCATAACTTTTTAAACTTATCACCAATAATAATCTTGAACCAAAAAAATACTCTGTATTTTTTTCCTTGCATAAACTGTTGTATTATCTTCTTTGTTTTCTTTACAAACTAAAGAGCTCACTTTCCTAAGTTTTACTTTCTGTACCAACTCAAGATCAGCCATCTCAATTTTCTCATAATCTTATTAATTTATTAAGCATACGGTTTCTAGGCATATAAGCCCATCTCCCACCTCCTCCTCCTCAAAAAACAAAAAAAGAGAGTGAGAGAAAATGTTAAAATGTCGGCCTACGTGGGTGCTGCGCTCAGTCGTGTCCGACTCTGTGACCCCGTGGTCTGCAGCCATGCAGACAGGCTCCTCTGTCCATGGATTCTCCAGGCAAGAATATCAGAGTGGGCTGCCACGTCCTCCTCCAGGGGATCTTCCCAGCCCAGGGATCAAACCCACATCTCCTGCACCTCCACACATTAGGCTTTGATTAATATCAATAAGCCTTGGCTTCTTCCACAATGAAATGAGTATAAATAATGGTTCATCTTATAAATTTCTTGTGAGACTTAAAAGAAGATGCTATATATTGAAAGTATTTAGCATCACAGCCAACAGGTAAAAAAGACTGTTCTATAAACACTACTTACATTTATTATTAATATCACATGCAATTTTAACCATAAATATTGATAATATCTGTACTTTAAATTGTTGGATAGTATAAACTGTTTCAAATTAATCTAAAATACAAGCCAGGCAAAAACCACACAATAAAAAAATTCTTGAGACTTGACGCCTTAGTTGATGACTTCCTATTACAGGCACATTTCCTGCCCTCTGGTGGCCACTGCCCTGACAGCCGTTACTAAAAGTGGGCCAAAGAACTTCACAGACGTTTCTCCAAAGAAGACAAAAAAATGGCTAACAAACACATGAAAAGATGCTCAACATCACTCATTATCAGAGAAATGCAAATCAAAACCACAATGAGATATCATTTTACACCGCTCAGAATGGCTGCCATCCAAAAATCCACAAGTAATAAATGCTGGAGAGGATGTGGAGAAAAGGGAACTCTCTTACACTGCTGGTGGGATTGCAAACTAGTACAGCCACTATGGAAAACAGTGTGGAGATTCCTTAAAAAACTGCAAATAGACCTGCCATATGACCCAGCAATCCCACTGCTGGGCATACACACCGAGGAAACCAGAATTGAAAGAGCCACGTGTACCCCAATGTTCATCGCTGCTTTGTTTACAATAGCCAAGACATGGAAGCAACCTAGATGCCCATCAACTGACGAATGGATAAGAAAGCTGTGGTACATATACACAGTGGAATCTTACTCAGCATTAAAAAAAAATTCATTTGAATCAGTTCTACTCAGATGGACGAAACTGGAGCCCATTATCCAGAGTGAAGTAAGCCAGAAGCAAAAACAACAAGACAGTATATTAACGCATATATATGGAATTTAGAAAGACAGTAACGAGAACCCAACATGGGAGACAACAAAAGGAACGCAGATGTATAGAATAGACTCGTGGACTTTGTGAATGAGGGTAAGGGTGGGATGTTATGGGAGAAGGGCATTGAAACATGTTAATTGTCCTGTGTCTAATCAATCGCCAGCCCAGGATTGATGCTCGGGACTGGTGTAGCGAGATTTCCTGGGGGGGAGGGAGGAGGGAGGGGGGTTCCGGAGGGGAAGCATA
>SRVM01013499.1:0-12270 GCA_007570785.1 Antilocapra americana
AGTGTCCTGCCTGAAGTGTATCCATTGGGCAGAGAGAATTCTTTGAATGGGGTGGCACTGAACCTCTCACTTAATCCTTCTTTTAAAATACAGAGCCTTGGGGCTTCCCTGGCAGTCCAGTGGTGAAGACTACACCATCTAAGGCAGGGGGTTCAGGTCCCCTGGTCGGGGAGCTAAAATCCCACACACCTCATGGCCAAAAAGCCAAATCATAAAACAGAAGCACTATTGTAACAAATTCAGTGAAGACTTTAAACATGGTCCACATTAAAAAAAAATAACTATTAAATAAATAAAGTAAATTGCAGAGCTGCATCCTCTCCACTGTGCCTGTTTCCCCTATTCAACCTCTGATCAGAATAAAAGCCCAGTTTCCTGTCTGTGTCAGAGGCTGGGGAATACGTGGAGATGCGTGGAGCAGGTAAGTGGGTTGTGGATCCCACTTCCAACCCTGCGTTTGGCCCCATCTTCACTCCTACCTTCTGCCAGAACGGGAGCCCGCTGAGTCCTCATGGTCGTGCCTTCTCAGCTCTGCAACCTGCTTCTTCTGCTTCTCATTTCCAAAATGTCAACCTCTCTTCCCTATTTTATTGCTGCTCCCTTCATCGTTGCCCTTTGTATTTTAACAATATCTTATCTTTTGACTATCTTTTTAGTTGGGAACAAACAGCTGAATGAATTTGCTCCATTGTCCACCTTTAGCTGGCAGACCAGAGTCTACCATGCAGGAGCAAAAGGACAGGGTGAAGTGAGTGGGTGGGCTCGGGAGCCAGACACATCTACGGCTGAGTTCTGCCTTCACGTTTCCATAATCCTTTGTGACCTTGGGCAAGATGATCAATCAGCCTCTCTGAGCCTAGTCGGCACAGGGGAATAAGGCCTCATAATGAGTGGAGGGGGTTATATTGTGAGTTTTCTTGAGTTGTGGTGGGAAACTTGGGGATCCACTCAAATCATGACAGGGACCTCAGTGAGCCTCTCATCTTGCCCAGGGAAGTCAAGTCTGTTTTTGAGTTGCCTGCAGGAGTGTGCGATTGCTCTGGAGTCACTAATGGGGCATCATAGGAACTCATTTCGATTTAAGGCCGAGGAACTTGGGGTTCCATCTAGATTAGTGACATGGATCTTAGGGTTCCTATCAAGTTTAAGCTAGGAGTCATGTCTTGGCTCATGTTGAGGCATGGGACATTGCTTTTCTCTTCCTTTTACAACACGTGTGTGTGTGGGGGGGTCAGGACCCCTGTCCAGTTGAGGCAGGAAATTGGGGCTGTTTATAGAGGTAAAACAGGGAATTAGGACTCCCCTTGTGTTGTGAGGTGAATACCCAGAGGTGCAGGAGAAGCAGGACTTATCTAGAGTTGAGGGGTTCCTCGGTGTCCTTTCAATTTGCGGCGAAAATCTCTGGGTTACACTTGAGTTAAAATAGGTGAGAAAGGCCTCCTCTTGAGATGTGAGAGGAACGTCGGGTGTCCTCCTGAGATGATGCAGAGACTAATAGGCCCTTATCTAGCGAAGAGGTGGAGAATATGGGTCTCTTTCAAGTTGTGACGGGTAACACGAGGTTCCTCTTGAATGGCGATGCATATCTTGGGGATTCTATTGAGTTGCATAAAGGGGTTGTCAGCTTCCTTTTGAGATTCAAAAGGGAATGTGAGACTGTTCTGGAGATGCTGCATGGATAAGGGCCTCACTTTGCATTGAGGGGGGGATCTCTTAATTTCTTGAGTTTTGGCTAGAAGTTTAGTGTTCTACTCTATCTACCACTTTGACCTCAGGGAAAATCTCTTGAAGCCTCAAAAAAATCAAAGCAATATTCGAGTTTCAAAGAGGAGCCAAAGAAGTTGCTAGAGTAACTGCTGGGGAATCAGGCCTCATCTCACATTCAGACAGAAATCTTGGGATGTTCCTCGAGTTGCGGTGGGCAGTTTTGGATTCCCCTCGATTTGGGATATGGTGCTCTGGGAGCCTCTAATGTTGCCTCAGGGAAGCCAGGCCCTCCTTTCGATGTGGGAGGACCATCGTGGGATCCTTCTGGAGGCACTGCAGTGGAATAGAGCCTCATTGGAGTTGAGGTGTGAAAATCAGGGTTCCTCTCCAGTTTCAACAGGGATATCAGAGTTCATATTAAATTCTTATAAGAGAGTCAGCCCCCATCTCGTTTTGAGGCATGTAACCCCTATTACCTCTCAAATTGTCAGAACTCCTTTTAGTTCAGGTGGGTCATTTGAGCTTTTCCTAGATGTGTGCAACAGGGGAATCAGACCTTTATTCATGTACCAGGTGGGTATACCTGAGGTTCCGTTCTAGTCTCCCCAGGAAAATTAGGCCTTATGTCAAGTGAAGGGGAACATCTTCTGGTTTCTCTCTTGTTGTGGTCAGAAGCTGAGGTTCCAGTCAAGACATGATGGGGACCTCAATGATCCCAGGGAGGTCAAGTCTCTTTTTGAGTGTCCTGCAGGAAAAAAGGATTGCTCTGGAGTCGCTGCAAGGTCATGATAGGAACTCATTTCCTTTGAAGGCAGGAAAACTCAGGGTTCCATCTCCATTTGCAACATAGATCTCAGGGTCCCAATTGATATTAAATAGGGAGAGAGGCATCGGCTCAAGTTGAGGCATGGAACTGCGCTTTTCTCTCTTGTTGTAAAGAGGATGGGTCAAGACTCCTGTCCAGATAAGGCAGGTAATATGGGTTTTTATTTAAAGGAACAACAAGGGAGTTAGGCCTCAATTCATGCGATGAGGCAAATACCCAGAGGAGCATGAGAATCAGGACCTATCTTGAGTTGAGTGACAATTGATGTCCTTTCAACTTCCGGCAGGAACTTCTGGGTTTTCCTCAAGTTTGATTAGATGAGAAAGACCTCCTCTTGAGGTGCAAGAAGAACTTTGAGAGTCTTCTTGAGGTGACACAATGGCTAATCGGCCATCATCTCTCCAAAAGGCGGGGAACACCTCTTCCGAGTTATGGCGGTGAACACGAATTTCCTGTTGAATGGCAACGAGTATCGTGGGGATTCTCTTGAGTTGCATACAGGGAGTCAAGCCTTCTCTTGAGATTTGAGAAGGAATTTGCGACTGTACTGGAATCGCTGCACAGGAAAACGACCTCACCTCACATTGAAGGGGAAATCTCTTCATTACTTAAGATGCGGCAGGAAGTATAATGTTCCTTTCCATCTGACACTTTGACCTCAGGGAACCACTCATGAAGCCACAGGTATTTCAAGGCATCTCTGGAGGATTAAGGAGGAGCCGAGGAAGATTCTCGAGTCACTGCAAGAGAACCAGGCCTCATCTTGCATTCAGAGGGAAATCTTGGGATGTTCTTATAATTGCGGTGGGCAGTTTCTCAGGTTGAAATGGCAGTTTTGGATTCCTTTCGAGTTGTGACATGGTCTTCTGGGAGCCTCTAACGTTGTCTCAGGGAAGTCAAACCCTGGTTTCGATGTGCTAAAACCATTTTGGTGCTCTACTCAAGTCACTAAGGTTGGATAGGGGCTTATCTGGAGTTGAGGCATCAAACTCAGGATTCCTCTCCATTTTCGACAGGGTTATAAGGGTTCCTATTAAATTTCTACAAGAGAGTCATCCCTCATCTCGTTTTGAGGAATGTAACTCCTCTTTCGTCTCCAGTTGTCAGAACTAGTTTTAGTGTGGAGGGTCATTTGGGCATTTCCTGGATGTGTGCAGTAAGGGAATCAGACCTTTATCCATGTAGTTGAGGATAAACTTGGGGTTCTGTTCAAGTCACTGCAGGGAAATAAGGCCTCATCTTGAGTTGAGGGGAATATATTGTGGTTTTTCTCGAGTTTTGGTGGAAGTCTTGGGATTCCAGTGGAGCCGTGACAGGGACCTCATTGAGCCTCTCATGATGCCCAGGGAAGACTAGTCTATTTGGAGTTGCCTGTAGTAGAATGGGATTGCTCTGGAGACACTTCCAGGATATTATAGGGTCTCATTTCAAATTAAGGTGGGGTGACTGAGGGTTCCATCTCCATTTGCAACGGGGACCTCAGGTTCCTAACGAGTTGAAACTGGGAGAAATGTCTCGGCTCGTGTTGAGGCATGGGACTCTGCATTCCTCATGTGTTGTTAAAGGAGAGGGAGTAAGGACTCCTGTTTAGTTGATGCAGGTAATTGGGGCTTTTTCTCGAGGTACAACAAGGGAGTTAGGCCTTCCTTCATGTTGTGAGTCGAATACCCGTGAGTGCAAGAGAAACAGGCCTTAACTGGTGTTGAGAGGCTGCTCAGTCTCCTTTCTGGAGGCAGGAATTTCTGGGTTCCTCTCTAGTTTCAATAAGTGAGAAAGGCGTCCTTTTGAGGCCAGGGAGGAATGTCGGGTGTGACCTCGAGATGAAGAATGGGGCTAATCGGCCCTCATCTCACAATGAGGTTGGGTACACGGAGTTCTTTTGAGTTGCAGCGGGGAACACAAGGCTCCTCTTGAATGATGACACCTATCTTGAAAATTCGCTTGAGGTGTATAAAGGGAGTCAAACTTCCTTCTGGATTTGAGCTCTGGTGGTGCTGCCCCATTAAAGTGCCTCATTTTGCCTTAATGAGGGAATCTCTTATTTTCTTGAGTTGATGGGGGAAGTATAGTGTTTCTCTCAATCTGCCACTTTGACTTCAGGGAACCCCTTGTGAAACCTAAGGGAAGTCAAGGAAACTTTTTAGATATGAGGAGCAGCCGAGGAAGGTTCTCAAAGCACAGCAAGGAAATCAGGCCTCATCTCACATTCCACCGTGAAATCATGATAGGTTTCTAGAGTTGAGGCAGGCAGTTTCTCAAGTTGAGGCCAGCAGATTTGGATTCCTCTCGAGTTGTGACATGGTCCTCTGCGAGCCTCTAATGTTGCCTCAGGAATGTCAGGCCGTGCTTTTGATGTGCAATTGCCATCTTGGTGCTCTACCTGAGTCACTACGGTGGACTAGGGCCTCATCCGGAGTTAAGGCATGTAACTCAGGGTACTTCTTCATTTTTGACAGGGCTATCAGAGTTCCTATTGAGTTTCACCAAGAGAGTTTGCTCTCATCTCGTTTTGAGGTATGTAACTCCCCTTTCCTCTCTAGTTGTCAGGACTCCTTTTAGTTAAGGCTGGGCTTTTGGGCTTTTCCTAGATGAGTGCAACATGGGAGTCAGATATCCATCTGTGAAGCTGAGAATAAACCTGGGGTTCTGTTTAAGTCACCACAGGAAAATAAGTCTTCTTCTTGAAGTGAAGGAGTTATCATGTTGTTTTTCTCAAGGTTTGGTGACAGCTTGGCATTGCACTCGAGTCATGAAGTCAAGGCAAATTGGGAGATTTTAGGAGGCGCCAAGGAAGGTTCTAGAGTCACTGCAGGGGAATCAGGCCTCCTCTCTCATTCAGATGGAAATCTTGTGATGTTTCTCGAGTTGTGGCGTGCAATTTCTTGAGTTGCAGCCAGCACTTTTGGATCCCTCTCAAGTTGTGACATGGTCCTCTGTGAGCCTCTAATGTTGCTTCAGGGAAGTCAAGCCCTCATTTTGATGTGCAAGGGCCATCTCATGGCTCTTCTCCAGTCACTACAGAATAGGCCATCATCATAAGTTGAGGAGTGAACCTCAGGTTTTGTCTCTAGTTTTGAAAGGGAGATCATAGCTCCTATTGAGTTTCTCCAAGAGAGTCAGCCCTCATCTCGTTGTGAGGTATGTAATTCCTCCTTGCTCTCGAGTTGTCAGAACTCTTTGAATTGAGGTGGAGCATTTGGACTTTTCCTAGATGTGTGCAACCAGAGAGTCAGACCTCCATCCATGTAGCTGAGGAGAAACCTGCAGTTCTGTTCAAGTCACCACAGGCAAAGAAGGCTTCATCTCGAGTTGAGGGGGTTATACTGTGCTTTTTATCGAGTTTTGATGGGACGCTTTGGGTTCCACTCGAGTCGTGGCAGGTACAACAGTGAACCTCTCATTCTGCCCAGTGAAGTCAAGTCTCCTTTTGAGTTGCCTGCAAGAGTGTGGGTTTGCTCTACTGTCACTTCCAGAATATCATAGGGACTCATTTCAAATTAAGTCGTGGGAACTTAGGGTTCCTCTCCATTGCCAACACAGATGTCAGAGTCCCTTTTGAGATGAAACTGGGAGGAAGGCCTGAGCTCGTGTTGAAGCCTGGGACTCCATGTTCCTCTCCTGCTATAAAAGGGGGAGGGGTCAGGACTCCTGTCTCGCTGAGGCAGGTAATTGGAGCTTTTTCTCGAGTTACAGCAAGGGAGATAGGGCTCCCTTCGTGTTCCGAGACAAATTCCCAGAGGTGGTGGAGAGTCAGGCTTTATCTGTAGTTGAGGGGAAACTCGGTGTCCTTTTGACTTGTGACAAGAAGCTCTGGGTTTCTTTCCAGTTTCAATTGGTAAAAAAAGTGTCCTCTTGAAGTGCAAGTGGAATGTCTTGTGTACTCTCAAGAAGACACAGAGGCTCATCATCTCTCATCTTGCGATGAGGTGGAGAATATGTGGCCTTTCGACTTGTGGCAGGAAGCATGGGATTCCTCTTGAATGATGATAAGTATCTTGTTGATCATCTTGAGGTGCATAAAGGGAGCCAAGATGCCTCTTGAGATTCGCGAGGGAACTTGGGAGTGTTTTGGAGGCACTGCATGAGAAAAATGGCCTGACCTCACATTGAGAGGGGATTTCTTTGTTTCTTGATTTGTTGCAGGAAGTACAGTGTTCTTCTCAGTCTGCCAGTTTAAACTCAGGGTCCCACTACTGAAGCCTCAGGGAAATTAAAACAACTTGAGAGATTTGATCAGGAGCAGAGGAAGGTTCTCGAGTCACTGGAGGGGAATCAGGCCTCATCTCACATTCAGAGGGAAATCTTGAAATGTTTATTGAGTTATGGCGGGCAGTTTCTCGAGTTGCAGCGGACACTTTTGTATCCCCTTCATGTTGCGATGTGGTCTTCTAGGAGCCTCTAATGTTGTGTCAGGGTATTCAGGCCCTCTCCTTAATGTGCGAGGGCCATCTCTGTGATGACACATTCTCGAGTCACTACTATGGAATAGGCCCTCACATTTAGTTGAGGTGTGAACCTCAGGTTTCCTCTCGAGTTTCGACAGGGCTATCAAGTTCCTATTGAGTTTCTCCAAGAATGTCACCCCTCATCTAATTGTTAGGTGTGTAACTCCCTTTTGCTCTCGAGTTATCAGAACTCCTATGAATTAAGGCGGGGCATTTGGGCATTTCCTAGATGTGTGCAACAGGGGAGTCAAACCTCCATCCATGTAGCTGAGATGAAACCTGTGGTTGTGTTCAAGTCACTGCAGGAAAATAAGGCCTCATCTCGAGTTGAGGGGGTTATATTGTGATTTTTCTCGGGTTTGGGTTGAAAGCTTCGGGTTCTAATAGAGTCATGTTGGGGACCAGAGTGAGCATCTAGTCTTCCCCAGGGAAGTCATGTCTCCTTTCGCGTTGCGTGCAGAAGCGTGGGATTACTCTGGACTCACTTCTGGGATATCATAGGGTCTCATTTCAAATTATCGTGGGGAAACTCAGGGTTCCATCTCCATTTGTGACATGAATGTTGGGGTCCCTATCAAGATGAAACTGGGAGGGAGGCCTCAGTTCATGTTGAGGCATGGGACTCCGTGTTCCTCTCATGTTGTAAAAGGGGGAGGAGTCAGGACTCCTGTCTAGTTGAGACAGGTAATTGGAGCTTCTTCTCAAGGTACAACAAGGGAGTTAGGCCTCCTTTCATGTTCAGAGGCGAATTCCCAGAGGTGCTGGGGAATCAGGCTTTATCTGAAGTTGAGGGTAAACACGCTGTCTTCTGACTTGTGGCAGGAAGTTCTGGCTTATCTCGAGCTTCACTTGGTGAGAAAGCCCGCCTCTTGAGGTGCAAGAGGAACGTCGTGTGTTACTTAGAGAAGATGCAGGGGCTAATCATCCCTCATCTTGCGATGAGGTGTAGAACACGGGGCCTTTTGAGTTGCGACAGTGAGCACTAGGTTCCTCTTGAATGATGATGTGTATCTTGGAGATCCTTTTGATGTGCATAAAGGGAGCCAACCTTCCTCTTGGGATTCGAGAGGTAACTTGGGTGTGTTCTGGAGGTGGTGCATGAGAGAAAAAGCCTCACCTCACATTGAGGGGTAAATCCCTTCGTTTCCTGAGTTGTGGCGGGAAGTATAATGTTCTTCTTGATCTGCCTTTTTAAAATCAGGGACTCTCTCATGAAGCCTCAGGAATATCAAGGCAACTTGGGAGGTTTGAGAAGGAGCCAAGGAGGTTCTCAAGTCACTGCAGGGCAATCAGGCCTCATTTTGTATTCAGAGGGAAATCTTGGGATGTTTCTCAGGTTGTGGTGAGCAGTTTTTCGGGTTGCAGCAGGCATTTTGGGATACCTCTCTAATTGCTATGTGGTCATCTGGGAGGCTCTCATGTTGTCTCAGGGAAGTCAGACACTTGTTTCGAGGTGCAAGGGCCATCTTTGGGCTCTTCTCGATTCAATACAGCAGAATAAGCCCTCATCTTTACTTGAGGTTTGAATCTCAGGTTTCCTCTATAGTTTCAACAGGGCTATCAGAGTCCCTATTTAGTTTCTCCAAGAGTGTCATCCCTCATCTCGTTGTGACGTATGTAACTCCTCATTGCTCTCCAGTTGTCAGAACTCCTTTTTATTGAGTCGAGGCATTTGGGCTTTTCCTAGATATGGGAAACAAGGGATTCAGACCTCCATACATGTAGCTGAGGAGAAACCTGGGGTTCTGTTCAAGTCATCGCAGGGTAATTAGGCCTCATCTCGAGTTGTGAGGGTTATATTGTGCTTTTTCTCGAGTTTTGGTGGGAAGATTCGGGTTCCACTTAATTCTTGGCTTGGACCCCAGTGAGCCTCTCATCTTTCGCAGGGAAGTCTAGTCTCCTTTTGCATAGCCTGCTGGAGCATGGGATTGCTTTGGAGTCGTTTGTGGCATATCATAGGGTCTCATTTCAAATTAATGCGAGGGAACTCAGGGCTCCATCTCCATTTGCAACACAGATTTTGTAGTCCCTATGGATTTGGAACTGGGAGAAAGGCCTCATCTCGTGTTGAGGCATGGGACTCCATGTTCTCAAGGTACAACAAGGGAGTTAGGCCTCCCTTCATGTCCTGAGGTAAATTCCCAGAGATGCTGGAGAATCAGGCTTTATCTGAAGTGGAGGTGCAACTCGCTTTCTTTTCGACTTGCGGCAGGAAGCTCTGGGTTCCTCTCGAGTTTCAATTGGTGAGAAAATCCTCCTTTTGAGTTGTGACTGGAACGTCGTGTGTCCTGTTGAGACGACACAGGGACTAATCAACCTCATCTCGCAATGAGTGGGAGAGCATGGGTCCTTTCCTGTTGTGGCAAGGAGCTGGAGGTTCCTCTTGAAAGATGACGCATATCTTGGAGATCCTCTTGAGGTGCATAAAGGGAGCCAAGCTTCTTCTTGAGATATGAGAGGTAACCTGGGAGTATTCTGGGGGCACTGCATCAGAAATAAGCCTCACCTCACATTGAGAGGGGAATCTCCTCAATTCTTAGTTGTGGCAGGAAGTATAGTGTTCCTCTCAATCTGCCACATTAAATTCAGGGCCACTCTCTTGAAACCTCAGTGAAGTCAAGGAAACTTGGGAGGTTCCATGAGGAGCCGAGGAAGGTCCTCAAGTCACTGTAGGAGAATCAATTTTCATCTCGCATTCATAGAGATATCTTGAGATGTTTCTCGTGTTGTAGTGGGCAGTTTCTCGAGTTGCCCTGGGGACTGTTGGATTCCTCTTGAGTTGCCACGTCGTCCTCAGGTAACCTCTAATGTTGCCTCATGGAAGTCAGGTCCTCGTTTTGATGTGCAAGGGCCATCTCGGGGCTCTTGTCGAGTCACTACTGCAGAATAGGGCCTCACCTTTAGTTGAGGTATGAATCTCAGGTTTCCTTTCTTGTTTTGACAGGGCTACATATCAGAGTTCCTATTGAATATCTCCAAGAGAGTCAGCCCTCATCTCGTTGTGAAGTCTGTAACTTTGATCTTGAGTTGTCAGAACTCCTTCTTATTGAGGCGGGGCATTTGTGCTTTTCCTAGATGTGTGCAACAGGGGTTTTAGACTTTATCCGAGTATCTGAGGAGAAACCTGGTATTCTGTTCAAGTCACCGCAGGGATATAAGGCCTCATCTTGAGTTGAGGGGTTTATATGGTGCTTTTTCTCCTGTTTTGGTGGGAAGCCTTGAGTTCCACTCGAGTCGTGTCGAGGACCTCAGTGAGTCTTTCTTCTTGCCCAAGGGAGTCAAGTCTCCTTTTGAGTTGCCTGCAGGTGAGTGGGATTGCTCTGGTGTTGCTTCCGGGATATCATAGGGTCCCAATTTAAAGTAAGGTTGAGGAACTCAGAGTTTCATATAGTGCTTATGATGTCATATATATATTGGGTGTGATGTCATGCATGCATTGGTTGTGATATCATCCATACAGTGGGTGTACTGACACCTGTGTAGTGGATGTGATGTCGGACATAGTCAGTGTTATGTCATAAGTATTGTATTTTGATATAATAAAGAGTGTGAAGTCATGGATAGTGCTTGTGATGTCATACATAGGCACAATGTGATGTCATATCTATAGTGGGTGTGAATTCATCAATAAAATTGGTGTGATGACACAGATATATTGGATGTGATACCACATGTGGTGTGATGTCGTAAAGAGTGAATGTCACATCATATATAGTGAATATGATGTCATACACATCGTGAGGTTGTCATAGACAACCTTACTTCAGTCATATATGCAGTGTGTGTGATTAGACAGATACAGTTAATGTGATCTAAGGAATACAGTGGTTGTTATGTCTTAAAGACGGAGGTGTGATGTCATAAAGTGTGGATGTGATGTCATTTATAATTTATATGATGACATAGATATTGGGGTGTGATATCATACATACCCCAATGATGTATGTCATCTACACAGTGGATGTGATGACACAGATACAGGGCATGTGATGGAAGATATAGTGGATGTGATGTCATATACCCTGGATATGCTATTGTAAATAAAGTGAATTTATGTCATAGATACAGTGGCTGTGATGGCACATGCATACTGGATGTGATGTCACATACACTAGATGTGATGTCATATATAGCGGGTGTGATGTCATGAATACAGGGTATGTGATGTCATAAAGAGTGAGTGTGATATCATATGTACTCCATATGATTCCATACATATATTGGATGTAATGTCATTCATACAGTGTGTGTGATACCGTCTACATATTGGGTGAGATGACACAGAGTGGATGTGATCAGTTATAGTGGGTGTGAAGTCATAAATACTGTGATGTCAAATAGAGTGAATGTGATGTCATGTATACTAATTGTAATGCCATGTATACACCCAGTGTGATTTAATACATAGATTGGTTGTGATGTCACCAATAGAATGGATGTGATGACATGTGGAAGCGATGTCACATGTATAGAAGACGTGGTGTCATATACAGTTGAGGTGACTTCATATATATTGGATGTGATGTCATGAATACAGTGGTTGTGATGCCAAAGATGGAGAAGTGGGTTGTCATGAAGAGTGGATGTGTTATAATATATAATGCATAGGATGTCTCAATTTAAAGTAAGGTTGTCACACATATAATGGGTGTGATACCATACATATAGTTGATGTGTTGACACAGATACAGTGGATGTGATGTCAGATATAATGGGTGTGATGTCATATACTGGACGTGATTTCAGATATAGTGAGTTTGATGTCAGATCCAGTGGTTGTGTTGTCACACAGAGTGTGTGTGGTGTCCTATATAGTGGATATGATGTCATAATCATAGTGGGCATAATGTTATAGATAGTGTGGCTGTGATGCCACAGGTATAAAATACAGTGGAAATGATGTCATAAATACCATTGTGTGATGGTAAGTAAAGAGTGGATGTGATGTTATATATAGTGCATATGATGGCATATATATAGTGGGTGCAATGTCATATGTAGAGTGGGTGTGAAGACACAGAATGAGTGTGATGTCAGATGTAGTAGGTTGATGTGATATATAGTGGTTGTGTTCTTATTGCACACAATATGTGTAATGTCATATAACATGGATATGATAATATAAATGTAGTGGGTGTGATGTCATCAATAGAGTTGTCATGATGTCTCATGTATAGTTAATGTGATGTCATCATCATTGAATGTGATTTCACATATAGTGGCTGTGATATAATGAATACTGTATATTTTATGTCATAAAGAGTGAATGTGATGTCATGTACAGTGCATGTG
>ML661370.1:8919-22439 GCA_007570785.1 Antilocapra americana
ATGGAGTCCCATGCCTCAACACGAGATGAGGCCTTTCTCCCAGTTCCAAATCCATAGGGACTACAAAATCTGTGTTGCAAATGGAGATGGAGCCCTGAGTTCCCTCGCATTAATTTGAAATGAGACCCTATGATATGCCACAAACGACTCCAAAGCAATCCCATGCTCCAGCAGGCTATGCAAAAGGAGACTAGACTTCCCTGCGAAAGATGAGAGGCTCACTGGGGTCCAAGCCAAGACTTAAGTGGAACCCGAATCTTCCCACCAAAACTCGAGAAAAAGCACAATATAACCCTCACAACTCGAGATGAGGCCTAATTACCCTGCGATGACTTGAACAGAACCCCAGGTTTCTCCTCAGCTACATGTATGGAGGTCTGAATCCCTTGTTTCCCATATCTAGGAAAAGCCCAAATGCCTCGACTCAATAAAAAGGAGTTCTGACAACTGGAGAGCAATGAGGAGTTACATACGTCACAACGAGATGAGGGATGACACTCTTGGAGAAACTAAATAGGGACTCTGATAGCCCTGTTGAAACTATAGAGGAAACCTGAGATTCAAACCTCAAGTAAAGATGAGGGCTTATTCTGCTGTATTGAATCGAGAAGAGCCCAAAGATGGCCCTTGCACCTCGAAACAAGTGTCTGACTTCCCTGAGACAACATGAGAGCCTCCCAGATGACCACATAGCAATTAGAGAGGTATCCCAAAATGCCTGCTGCAACCCGAAAAACTGCTCACCACAACCTGAGAAACATTCCAAGATTTCCCTCTGAATACAAAATGAGGCCTGATTGCCCTGCAGTGACTTGAGAACCTCCTTGGCTCCTTCTCAAACCTCCCAAGTTGCCTTGATATTCCTGAGGCTTCATGAGAGAGTCCCTGATTTTAAAAAGGCAGATCAAGAAGAACATTATACTTCCCGCCACAACTCAGGAAACGAAGGAATTTTCCTCTCAATGTGAGGTGAGGCTTTTTCTCTCATGCACCACCTCCAGAACACACCCAAGTTACCTCTCGAATCCCAAGAGGAAGGTTGGCTCCCTTTATGCACATCAAAAGGATCTCCAAGATACACATCATCATTCAAGAGGAACCTAGTGCTCACTGTCGCAACTCAAAAGGCCCCGTGTTCTACACCTCATCGCAAGATGAGGGATGATTAGCCCCTGCATCTTCTCTAAGTAACACACGACGTTCCTCTTGCACCTCAAGAGGCGGGCTTTCTCACCAAGTGAAGCTCGAGATAAGCCAGAACTTCCTGCCACAAGTCAGAAGACAGCGTGTTTACCCTCAACTTCAGATAAAGCCTGATTCCCCAGCACCTCTGGGAATTCGCCTCTGAACATGAAAGGAGGCCTAACTCCCTTGTTGTACCTTGAGAAGAAGCTCCAATTACCTGTCTCAACTAGACAGGAGTCCTGACTCCTCCCCCTTTTACAACATGAGAGGAACACGGAGTCCCATGCCTCAACATGAACTGAGGCCTCCCTCCCAGTTTCATCTTGATAGGGACCCCAACATTCATGTCACAAATGGAGATGGAACCCTGAGTTTCCCCACGATAATTTGAAATGAGACCCTATGATATCCCAGAAGTGAGTCCAGAGTAATCCCATGCTTCTGCACCCAACGCGAAAGGAGACATGACTTCCCTGGGGAAGACTAGATGCTCACTCTGGTCCCCAACATGACTCTATTAGAACCCGAAGCTTTCAACCCAAACCCGAGAAAAATCAAAATATAACCCCCTCAACTCGAGATGAGGCCTTATTTTCCTGCAGTGACTTGAACACAACCACAGGTTTCATCTCAGCTACATGGATGGAGGTCTGACTCCCCTGTTGCACACATCTAGGAAATGCCCAAATGCCCCGCCTTAATTCATAGGAGTTCTGATAACTCGAGAGCAAAAGGGAGTTACACACCTAACAATTAGATGAGGGGTGACATTCTTGGAGAAACTCAATAGGAACTTGATAGCCCTGTCGAAACTCGAGAGGAAAACTGAGGTTCACACCTCAACTAAATGTGAGGGCCTATTCCGTAGTAGTGACTCGAGAATGTGTCATCACAGAGATGGCCCTCGCACATTAAGGAGAGGGCCTGAATACCCTGACACAACATTAGAGGCTCCTAGAAGACCACATCGCAACATGAAGGGGATACAAAAGTGTCCGCTGCAACTCGAGAAACTGCCCGCCATAACTCAATAAACATTTCAAGATTTCCCTCTGAATATGAGATGAGGCCTGATTCCCCTCCAGTGACTCGAGAACCTTCCTCTGCTCCTGATCAAATCTCTCAAGTTGTTTTAATTTCCCTGAGGCTTCAGTAGTGGGACCCTGAGTTTAAACTGGCAGACTGAGAAGAACACTGTACTTCCCGCAACAAATCAAGAAACAAAGAAATCCCCTCTCAATGTGAGGTCAGGCCATTTTTCTCATGCAGTGCCTCCAAAACACTCCCAAGTTCCCTCGCGAATCTCAAGAGGCATCTTGGCTCCCTTTATGCACCTCAAGATGATCAACAAGAAACTTATCATCATTCAAGAGGAATCCCATGCCTCCTGCCACAAGTCGAAAGGCCACATATTCTCCACCTCATCGCAAGATGAGAGATGATGAGCCTCTGTGTCTTCTTGAGAGTACACAAGACATTCCACTTGCACTTCAAGAGGACACTTTTTTTTACCAATTGAAACTGGAAAGAAACCCAGAGCTTCTTGTCACAAGTCAAAAGGACACCGAGTTTCCCCTCAACTACAGATAAAGCCTGACTCTCCACCACCTCTGGGAATTTGTCTCGGAACACGAAGGGAGCCCTAACTCCCTTGCTGTAACTCGAGAAAAAGCTCCAATTACCTGCCTCAGCGAGACAGGAGTCCTGACCCCTCCCCCTTTTATAGCAGGAGAGGAACATGGAGTCCCAGGCTTCAACACGAGCTCAGGCCTTCCTCCCAGTTTCATCTCAAAAGGGACTCTGACATCTGTGTTGGCAATGGAGAGGAACCCTAAGTTCCCACGACTTAATTTGAAATGAGTCCCTATGATATTCTGGAAGTGACAGTAGAGCAAACCCACACTCTTGCAGGCAACTCAAAAGGAGACTTGACTTCACTGGGCAGAATGAGAGGTTCACTGTTGTACCTGCCACGACTCGAGTGGAACCCAAAGCGTCCCATCAAAACTCGATAAAAAGCACAGTATAACCCCCTCAACTCGAGATGAAGCCTTCTTTGCCTGTGGTGACTTGAACAGAACTGCAGGTTTCTCCTCAGCTACATGGATGGAGGTCTGACTCTCTGGTTGCACACATCTAGGAAAAGTCCAAATGCTCCACCTCAATTCAAAGAGTTCTGACAACTCGAGAGCAAGGAGGAATTACATACCTCACAACGAGATGAGGGCTGACTCTCTTGGAGAAACTCAATAGGAGCTATGATATCCCTTTCAAAACTAGAGACAAAACCTGAGGTTCACTCCTCAACTTATGATGATGGCCTATTCTGTAGTGACTGGAGAAGAGCCATGAGATGGCCCTTGCACATCAAAATGAGGGCTTGACTTCCCTGAAGCAACATTAGAGGCTCACAGAGGACCATGTCACAACTTGAGAGGGATCCAAAAGTGCTGGCTGCAACTCAAGAAATTGCACGCCACAACTCGAGAAACATCACAAGATTTCCATCTGAATGAGAGAGGAGGCCTGATTCCCCTGCAGTGACTCTAGAACCTTCCTTGGCGCCTCCTAAAATCTCCCAATTTGCCTTGACTTCATGACTCGAGTGCAATGCCAAGCTGTCACCAGACCTTGAGAAAAACAACAAGATAACTCCTTCACTTCAAGAAGAAGACTTATTTTCCTGTGGTGACTTAAACAGAACCCCAGGTTTAGTCTCAGCTTCACAGATGGATATCTGACTCCCATGTTGCACTCATCTAGGAAAAGCCCAAAAGCCCAGCCTTAACTAAAAGGAGTCCTGACAACTAGAGAGGAAAGGGGAGTTACATACCTCAAAACGAGATGAGAGCAAACTCTCTTGGTGAAACTCAATAGGAACTCTGATAGCCCTGTCAAAAATGAAGAAGTACCCTGAGTTACATGCCTTAACTCCGGATGAGGCCCTAGTCCACCGTAGTGACTCAGGTAGAGCACCAAGATGGCAATTGCACATCAAAAGCACGGCCTGACATTCCTGAGGCAACATTAGAGGCTCGCAGAGGACCATGTCACAACTCGAGAGGAATCCAAATCTGCTGGCCTCAACTTGAGAAACTGCCTGCCTCAACTCTAGAAACTTATCATGATTTCACGGTGGAATGTGAGATGAGGCCTGATTTCCTTGCTGTGCTTTGAGAACCTTCCTCGGCTGCTCCTCATATCTAAAAAGTTTCCTTGACTTCCCTTAGGTTTCACGAGGGGTTCCCTGAAGTCAAAGTGGCAGATTGAGAGAAACACTATACTTCCCCCATCAACTCAAGAAAATAAGAGATTCCCTCATTAAGGCAAAATGAGGCACTTTAACGGGGCAGCACCACCAGAGCTCAAATCCAGAAGGAAGTTTGACTCCCTTTATACACCTCAAGCGAATTTTCAAGATAGGTGTCATCATTCAAGAGGAGCCTTGTGTTCCCCGCCGCAACTCAAAAGAACTCCGTGTACCCAACCTCATTGTGAGATGAGGGCCAATTAGCCCCATTCTTCATCTCGAGGTCACACCCGACATTCCTCCCTGGCCTCAAAAGGACGCCTTTCTCACTTATTGAAACTAGAGAGGAACCCAGAAATTCCTGCCTCCAGAAAGGAGACTGAGCAGCCTCTCAACACCAGTTAAGGCCTGTTTCTCCTGCACTCACGGGTATTCGACTCACAACATGAAGGAAGGCCTAACTCCCTTGTTGTACCTCGAGAAAAAGCCCCAATTACCTGCATCAACTAAACAGGAGTCCTTACTCCCTCTCCTTTAACAACACAAGAGGAATGCAGAGTCCCATGCCTCAACACGAGCCGAGACATTTCTCCCAGTTTCAACTCGTTAGGAACCTGAGGTCCCCGTTGCAAATGGAGATGGAACCCTCAGTCACCCCACCTTAATTTGAAATGAGACCCTATAATATCCTGGAAGTGTCTCCAGAGCAATCCCATTCTACTACAGGCAACTCCAAATAGACTAGTCTTCCCTGGGCATCATGAGAGGCTCAATGAGGTCCCTGTCACGGCTCCACTGGAATCCCAAGACTTCCACCAAAACTCGAGAAAAACCACAATATATTCCCCTCAAGTCAAGATGAGGCCTTATTTCCCTGCAGTGACTTGAACAGAACCCCAAGTTTATCCTCAACTACATGGATAAAGGTCTGATTCCCTTACTGCACACATCCAGGAAATGCCCAAATGACCCTCCACACTAAAACTAGTTCTGACAACTGGAGACGAAAGAGGAGTTACATTCCTCAAAACGAGATGAGGGATGACTCTCTTGTAGAAATTTAATAGGAACCCTTATAACCCTGTCGAAAATGGAGAGGAATCCTGAGTTTCATGCCTCAACTCCAGATAAGCCCCTATCCAACCTTAGTGACTTGAGTAGAGCACCAAAATGGTTTTAGCACATCGAAACCAGGGTTTGACTTCCCTGAGACAACGTTAGAGGCTCCCAGAAGACCATGTCACAACTCGAAAGGAATCCAAAACTGCCATTTCAACCTGAGAAACTGCCCACCGCAATTATAAGAACATCCCAAGATTTCCCTCTGAATGCAAGATGAGGCCTGGTTCTCTTGCAGTGACTCGAGAATCTTCCTCGGCTCCTCCTTAATCCTCCAGAGATGCCTTGACATACCTGTGGCTTCATGAGTGGTTCCCTGAGGTCAAAGTGTCAGATGGAAAGGAACATTATACTTCCTGCCGCATCTTAAGTAATGAAGAGATTTCCCCTTCAATGTGAGGTGAGGTCATTTTCCTGTGCAGCGATTCCAGTACAGTCGCAAATTCCTTCTCAAATCTCAAGAGAAAGCTTGACTCCCTGTATGCAACTCAAGAGAATCCCCACGATACTCGTTGCCATTCAACAGGAAATTCGTGTTCACCGCCATAACTCGGAAGAGGTGTTCCCCGCCTTTTGGAGAGATGATGGCCGATTAGCCATTGTGTCACCTCAAGAAGACTCTCAAAGTTCTTCTTGCACCTCAAGAGGAGGTCTTTCTCATCTAATCAAACTTGAGGAAAACCCAGAAGTTCCTGCCGGAAGTTGAAAGGACATCAATTGTCACTCAACTCAAGATAGGTCCTGATTCTCATGCTCCTCTGGGTATTTGCCTCATCGCATGAATTGAGGCCTAACTCCCTTGTTGTTCTTTTAAATAAAAACCCATATTACCTGCCTTATCTGGACAGGAGTCTTGACCCATCCTCTTTACAACAAGAGAGAAAAGCGCAGTTCCATGCCTCAACTTGAGCCGATGCCTCTCTCCCGATTTAATATCAATTGGGACCCTGAGATCTATGTTGCAAATGGAGATGGAACCCTGAGTTTTCCTGCCTTCAAAGGAAATGAGTTCCTATCATGACCTTGCAGCGACTCCAGAGCAATCCTTTTTTCCTGCAGGACACTCAAAAAGAGACTTGACCTCCCTGGGATCATTGAGGTCCCCATCATGTCTTGACTGGAACCTCAGCTTCTGACCGCAACAAGAGAGAAACCAGAAGATGTTCCCCTTCACTTGACATAAGGCCTAATTTTCCTGGGGAGACTAGAACGGAACCTCAGGTATACCCACCTGGTACATGAATAAAGGTCTGATTCCCCTGTTGCACACATCTAGGAAAAGCTCAAATGACCCACATGAACTAAAAGGAGTTCTGACAATTTGAGAGGTAATAGGGGTTACATGCCTCAAAACGAGATGGGGGCTGACTCTCTTATAAGAATTTAATATGAACTCTGATATCCCTGTTGAAACTGGAGAGGAACCCTGATTTTCACACCTCAACTCCAATGAGGCTCTATTCCACTGCAGTGCCTCCAGAAGGATCCCACGATGGTCCTCCCACATCGAAAGGAGGGCCTGGCTTCCCTGAGGCAACATTAGAGGCTCCCAGAGCACCATGTCCCAAATCGAGGGGAATCCAAAACTGCCCACCGCAACTCGAGGAACATCCCAAGATTTCTGTCTGAATGTGAGATGAGGCCTGATTCCCCAGCAGTTACTCTAGCAACTTCTTTGGCTCCTCTTTGAAACTCGAATATTGCTTTGATTTTTTTGAGGCTTCAAGAGATTTTCCCTGAGGTCAAAGTGGTAGATAGAGTAGAACACTAAACTTCTAGCCAAAACTCAAGAAATTAAGAGATCCCCCCCTCAATGCAAAGTGAGGCCCTTATCCATGCAGCATCTCCAGAACAGTCTCACATTCCCTTTTGAATCTCAAAAGGAAGCTGACAACCCCTTTATGCAACTCAATAGAATCCCCAAGATATGCATCGCCATTCAAGAGGAACCTCGTGTTACCCGTCACAACTTGAAAGAGACCCATATTCTCCACCTCTTCGCTAGATAAGGGCCTATTAGTCTCTGCATCATCTCAGGAGGACACCCGACATTCCTCTCACATCTCAAGAGGAGGCCTTTCTCACCTATTTTAACTCAAGTGTAACCCAGAGATTTTCGCCGCAAATTGAAAGGACACCGAGGAACCCCTCAACTCTAGATAAGTCCTGCTTCTCCTGCACCTCTGGGTATTCACCTCACAACACAAGGGGAGTCCTAATTCCCTGTTTTACCTCTATAAACAGCCCCAATTTCCTGCCTCAACTGGACAGGGGTCCTGACCCCACACACACACACGTGTTGTAAAAGGAAGAGAAAAGCAATGTCCCATGCCTCAACATGAGCCAAGACATGACTCCTAGCTTAAACTTGATAGGAACCCTAAGATCCATGTCACTAATCTAGATGGAACCCCAAGTTCCTCGGCCTTAAATCGAAATGAGTTCCTATGATGCCCCATTAGTGACTCCAGAGCAATCGCACACTCCTGCAGGCAACTCAAAAACAGACTTGACTTCCCTGGGCAAGATGAGAGGCTCACTGAGGTCCCTGTCATGATTTGAGTGGATCCCCAAGTTTCCCACCACAACTCAAGAAAACTCACAATATAACCCCCTCCACTCATTATGAGGCCTTATTCCCCTGTGCCGACTAGGCTCAGAGAGGCTGATTGATCATCTTGCCCAAGGTCACAAAGGATTATGGAAACGTGAAGGCAGAACTCAGCCGTAGATGTGTCTGGCTCCCGAGCCCACCCACTCACTTCACCCTGTCCTTTTGCTCCTGCATGGTAGACTCTGGTCTGCCAGCTAAAGGTGGACAATGGAGAAAATTCATTCAGCTGTTTGTTCCCAACTAAAAAGATAGTCAAAAGATAAGATATTGTTAAAATACAAAGGGAAACGATGAAGGGAGCAGCAATAAAATAGGGAAGCGAGGTTGACATTTTGGAAATGAGAAGCAGAAGAAGCAGGTTGCAGAGCTGAGAAGGCAGGACCATGAGGACTCAGCGGGCTCCCGTTCTGGCAGAAGGTAGGAGTGAAGATGGGGCCAAACGCAGGGTTGGAAGTGGGATCCACAACCCACTTACCTGCTCCACGCATCTCCACGTATTCCCCAGCCTCTGACACAGACAGGAAACTGGGCTTTTATTCTGATCAGAGGTTGAATAGGGGAAACAGGCACAGTGGAGAGGATGCAGCTCTGCAATTTACTTTATTTATTTAATAGTTATTTTTTTTTAATGTGGACCATGTTTAAAGTCTTCACTGAATTTGTTACAATAGGGCTTCTGTTTTATGATTTGGCTTTTTGGCCATGAGGTGTGTGGGATTTTAGCTCCCCGACCAGGGGACCTGAACCCCCTGCCTTAGATGGTGTAGTCTTCACCACTGGACAGCCAGGGAAGCCCCAAGGCTCTGTATTTTAAAAGAAGGATTAAGTGAGAGGTTCAGTGCCACCCCATTCAAAGAATTCTCTCTGCCCAATGGATACACTTCAGGCAGGACACTGAAACATTCTTCTCTAGCGAAACACAAGGACCCCAGGACAGTGATCTGTAACTACTGACATATAAGTACTGTTAGGACTCTGCACTTCCAATGCAGAAGGTATGGGTTTAATCCCTGGTTGGGGAACTAAGATCCTGCAAGCTGCATCGCACAGTGAAGAAAGTAAAAAAGTAAAAGTAAAGAAATACAAGACTGAAAAGCAAAAGATTACCAGATATCTGAAGAAAGCATCCAATATAGAAGACAGAAGTTACAAACAGAAAAAAAGGAGTGGGGAGCTCAGAGACAACACAGGTGGACAGAGAAAATAATGCCTTAAAATGATTAATATGCTCAGACACGTAGGGGTTGGATTACATCCATGAAACGGTAAAAAAAAAACATGCTAAAAATTCTTAATCATAAGGAAGAAGCATTTGAACATTAAACTTATGGAAGCAGGAAAAATATGGAGAGAGAAGTTGGAAGATAAGCTTAAGGGACAGTTCCAAGAGAGCAAACAAAAATCACAGAGAGACCACAGAAGAAAAGTAGAAGATAAATCCAGAGAATCCAACAGGCAAATTATAGCTCCAGAAAGAAATATTAGAGGAATCATAACAAAAAGAATCCCTGGAGAAGGGAATGGATACCCACTCCAGTATTCTAGCCTAGAGAATTCCATGATTAAAAAACTTCCCAGAGATCAATGACACCAATTCACAGATTGAAAGACCCACCTTGGAAAGCTACATGTCCCTTCAATGTTCATAGCATCATTATTTACAATTGCCAAGATATGGAAACAACCATATCAATAGATGAATGGATAAATAAAACTTGATATACATATATGTCGAGAGGAATACTACTCAGTCATAAACATTAATGTGGCTTTTCCATTTGCAGCAAAATGGATGGACTTGAAGGGCATTATGCTGAGTGAAATAAGTTGGACAGAGAATGACAAATATTGTATGAGTTCACTTATATGTGGAGTCTAAAAAATAAAGCAAACTAGTGAATATAACCACAACAAAAAAGCAGACTAACAGATACACAGAACAAACTAGTGGTTACCAGTGGAGAGAGGAAAGGAGAATAAGAAGTAGAAACTATTAGTTATAAAATAAGCTACCAGGGGCTTCCAGTGAAAAAGAGTCCGCCTGCCAGTGCAGGAGACACAGATTCCATCCCTGATCTGGGAAGACCCCCACATGCCCTGGAGTAACTAATCCAATGCACAAAAACTGCTGAGCCCATGCCTAAAGTCCATGCCCTAGAGTCTGTGCCCAGCAACAGGAAAAGCCACCACAATGACAAGTCTATGCACTGCAATTAAAATATAGCCCCCACTCGCCACAACTAGAGAAGAGCCCCCTTGGCAATTAAGACCCAGCATAGCCAAAAATAAAATAAGCTACATGGATATATTGTACAGCATATAGCATTTCGTAATAACTATAAATGGAGTATAGAGTATAGCTATTAAAAATGTGAATCACTGTATTATACACTGTAACTTATATAATATTAAAAGTCAATCATATATCAATTTTAAAAAGTCCCACTGAATTATCAGCACAAAGAATGGAAAAAGATCCATTATCATGTTAGAATACCAAGGATAAGGAAATTACTCTAAAAGCTTCCAGAAAGGAAAAAGTCATTAATATGCAAGTGATTAAAAATGAGGAGAAATGGAATCAGCTTTCTCAGCCTGAACAGTTGGATAAAATCTTCAAAACTGTAAGAGAAAACGATTTCCAAACTTAAATTCTATGCCCTGTCAACTAGTAACCTAATGTAATGATAGAATAGAGACCTTTTCAGGTATGCAATACCTCAGAAAAATTTTATCTCCTGTGTTTCATTCTTCAACAAAATCAGAAAGACAAGAAAATAACTGGCCCACAAGGCAGGAGGTATACTCTGTTTCTGGTATTGTTAGACTTGTTAGATCATGTGTATGGAGTACTCTGGTTTGGATGGAATGAAAAGAAGTGAGGAAAGGAGGTAGTAAATCCAGGATTCTCTGGCTTTTCATCAGGAGGGCGGGGATGATGCCCCTTGATGAAATCCTATTGACAGGGGATATTGAGCCATTTGAAAGGGCTCTCAGTGTAAGGAGACTGATCCCTCCTGTAGCATTCAGAAAATGTTAGTCTCTTTTATCCAAGTTATTCAAAATTTCCATTAGTTCTATTATCAGACACTTTTTAAAATGTTTTATATAGTGATTTATGGCTGAGCTAGGTCTGCATTGCTGCATACAGGCTTTTGCTAGTTGCAGTAGGCAGAGGCCACTCCCTAGCTGTGGTGGGCTGGCTTCTCATTGTGGTGGCTTCTCTTATTGTGGAACATGGGATCTAGGGCACACAGGCTCAGTAGCTGTGGCACACTGGCTTAGTTGCCCCTTAGCATATGGGATCTTCCTAGAGCTGGGATCAAACTCACGTCCCCTGCACTGACAGGCAGATTCTTCACCACTGGGCCACCAGGGAAATCCTCTCAGACCTCTTAAAGATATGCAGCAGTGCAAGTCCTTACAGATACTTGGGAAGAACAGCTGCCTTTCTTCAGGGGACAAAACTCCCCGTTCTTTAGGGGAATTGCTCAACCCCGTGCCTCCACCCATTCTGTCCGAACAGAAGCTGCCATCTTCTGCCTTCTCAGTCACAGTGATAGATTTGGGAGTAGGGAAAAGTGCCAGACTGGACCAATGATCATATCCCACCTTCCAGCCCTTAGTGACTGGCCTGGAGGAGGGCACGTGACCCCAAAGGGTCAATCACACTCTTGGAGATTTGCCCCCTTTTTATATCCCCAATGAGCTGTCAAGGGGGCAAGTAAGCTTCCATGTGAATCCATGAGTTTCCAATGGGCAGGATCCCAGCCTTATGGAGAAAGCCAGTTCTATAGCAGGAAGTCACCATGTACACGGGAAGACACAAGCACAACAAAAAGCAGGGGCCGAGATGCACAGAGAGAATCTTGGACCATCACTGAGTCCCGCTGCCTGGGGCTGTCCTCCTGAAACTTCCCAGAAGTTTCTTTGTTTTCTGTGGCTTGCAACCAAATGAACTCTGAGTAAAACACTGCTCTGACTTATATATTTTTTATTAAAAAGGTAAATTGTTCATAAACTCCAGTACTTCCACTATTGTAAGAAAACCAATACATGAATATTCTGGAGGAGGCTCTTGAGAGTCTTTAGGATTCAAGGAGATCCAACCAGTCAATCATATAGGAAATCAACCCTTAATATTCATTGGAAGGACTGATGCTGAAACTGAAGCTCCAATACTTTGCTTACCTGATACAAAGTGCCAACTCATTGGAAAAGACCCTGATGCTGGGAAAGACTGAGGGTAGGACAAGAAGGGGAAACAGAGGATGAGATCATTGGATGGCATCATCGACTCAATGGACATGAGTTTAAACTATCTCTGGGAGATAGTGGAGGACAAGGAAACCTGGCATGCTGCTGTCCATGGGGTTGCAAAGTGTTGGACATGACTTAGCGACTGAACAACAACAGTAAATGACTGTGACACACTCACAAGGGATAAACCCACTGATGTGTTGAGAGCTGCTGACTTGTGCTTCCTGGAATTCATTATAGCTTAGGTAGATGATAATGATTCACTGAATGATGAAATGTTTCAGCAGACAGGTCACCTCCTTTCCACTACCAGCCACTAAATTTTCTTACGTAGGGTTCTGTTCTTACCAAGATGACCCTGGAGCCAGCCTCCAGTGTTTGGCGACATTCTAGCTCAGAAAAGCTGACATTGCAAAACCCAGCCTTCCCCAGGTCCCAATAAAGGAGATTAGAGATACTTCACTCTGAGTCACTGTGGAAGAAAAGAACCTTTGAAAGTTGTGTGCTTTGATACAGTTCATTTCTCCTCTAAGGTAGGCATTGGCTTTGAAAAAAAGTAGATTGCTTAGAATATAAACAAACACCATCTCTATAAGTAGAAAGGAATGTTACTGACAAACCAAGTTTCAGGAGATAAAAGCGATCATTAATTCACAAAGCGAATTTCCCACCTCATCCCTAAATAATTTATCTTTTTTTCTTGGAAGGAAAACAAAAATTTGCTTGGGAAAACAAAATTTGTCTTTGTCAGCTGGCGCAGAATAGCTTAAACAGCTCATATGTAGTAAGTGAGCTGTTAGTAGTAGCTTCAAAAGCCTTCCCTGGCAGCTCAGATGGTAAAGAATCCACCTGCAGAGCAGGAGACCAAGATTCCATCTCTTGGTGGGGAAGATCTCCTGGAGAAGAGGATGGCTATCCACTCCAGTATTCTTGCCTGGGAAATCCCATGGACAGAAGACCCTGGCGGGCTCGCAAAGAGTTGGACACACAAGCTCTCTTTATTGCCTATCTTGTGTCTGCTCCATTGCTCGGCTGTGTACAACTCTCTGTAGCTCCATGGGCTGTAACTCATGAGGCTCTTCTTGCCATGGG
>ML661371.1:0-38524 GCA_007570785.1 Antilocapra americana
GTCCCTTGGAACTGAAACTGGGGTAAGTTGTCCACTAAAGTGAGGCGTGACACTCCTTTTTCCTATCCTCTTGAAAAAACGGAGGCGCCATGTCTCCTGCCTTGTTGAGGTAGGCAATTACAGTTTTCCATCGATGGCAACGAGGTAGTAAGGTCTCCCTTCGTGTTCTGAAGCGAATTACCAGAGCGGCTGGAGAATCAGGCTTTCCCTGAAGTGCAGCAGCAAATGGCTGTCCTTGGAAATTTCTACAGGACGGTCTGGGTTCCTCTCATGATTGACTTGGTGAGAAAGGCAGCCTCTTGAGGTGTGAGAGGAAATTCGTGTGTCTGTTGGGAGCAAAGGAGGGGCTAACCGTCGCTCATCTCGCGAGACGCTGGAGAACCCTGGGCCTTTCGAGTTGTGGCAGGGAGCACGAGGTTCCTCTGGCATGGCCCTGTGCTTCTTGGAGATCCTCTTGGGCAGCATGTAGTCAACCAAGCTTCGTCTTGGCGTTCGATAGGGAACATGTGAGTGTTCTTGAGGCCCTGCATGGGAAAAAAAGCCTCACCTCACATTGAGAGGGGAATCTTTTCGTTTCTTGAGTTGTGTTGGGAAGCGTAGTGTTCCTCCCCGGTTGACCCTTTCAATTCAGGGAGCCTCTCGTGCAGCCTCAGGGACGTCAAAGCATCTTGGGAGGTTCGAGGAGGAGCCGTGGAACTTTCTCGCGTCCCTGCAGGGGAATCAGGCCTCATCTCGCCTTCAGAGGCACATCGTAGCATGGTTCTTGACTTGCGGCGGGCAGTTTCTCGACTTACGGCGGGCAGTTTCTCGAGTTGCAGCGGGCACTTTTGGGTCCCTCTGGAGCTGTGACGCGGTCCTCTGGGTGCCTCGAATGTTGCTTCAGGGAAGGCAGGCCCTCATTCCGATGTGCACGGGCCATCTCGGGGCTCTTCTTGAGTCACTACACCGGATTAGGTCCTCATCGTTAGGTGAGATATGAACTTGAGCTTTCATCTCGAGTTTGGACAGGGATATAACGGTTCACATTGAGTTTCTCCCAGAGAGGACGTGCTCATCTCGTTGTGAGCTATGCAACTCGCCTTTGCTCTCGGGTTTTCAGAAGTCCACTGCATGAAGGCAGGGCGTTTGGGCAGATTTTTGATATGTGCAACGGGGGAGTCAGACCTCCATCCTTGTAGCTGAGCAGAAGGCTGTGGTTTTTTTGAAGTCCCCACCAGGACATCAGTCCTCATCTCGAGTGGAGGCGGTGATACGGTGCTTTTTCTCGAGTGTGAGTTGGAATCTGTGGGTTCCCCTCGAATCAGCCAGGATCATCAGTAAGCCTCTGGTCTTGAGCAGCGAACTCAGGTGTCCGTTTGCATGGCATGCATGAGCGAAGGAGTGCTCCGGAGTCGCTTACGGGATGTCAGAGTGTCGTCTTGGCAATGAAGGCAGAGGAACTCAGGGTTCCATCCCCATTTGCGATCTTGTCTTCGGGGTCCCTTGGAACTGAAATTGGGTGGAAGTTGTCCGCTCATGTGAGGCGTGACACTCCCTTTTCCACTCCTCTTGAAAAAAACGGAGGCGTCAGGTCTCCTCTCTTGTTGAGGCATGCAATTACAGCTTACCCTAGATGGCAACGAGGCAGTGAGTCCTCCCTTCCTTTTCTAAGGTGACTTCCCAGAGGGGCTGGAGAAACAGGCTTTCCCTGAAGTGCAGGGGCAAATGACTGTCCTTGGAAATTTCTGCAGGAGGCTCTGGGTTCCTCTCATGATTCACTTTGTGAGAAAGGCAGCCTCTTGAGGTGTGAGAGGAAAGTCGTGTGTCTGTTGGGAGCTAAGAAGGGGCTAAGCATCACTCATCTCGCAAGAAGCTGGAGAACCCTGGGCCTTTCGAGCTGTGGCATGGAGCATGAGGTTCTTCTGGAATGGCCCTGTGCTTACTGGAGATTTTCTTGCGCTGCATGTAGTGAACCACCTTCATCTTGGGATTCGATAGGGAACGTGAGAGTGTTCTTGAGGCCCTGCATGGGAAAAAAGCCTCACCTCACATTGAGAGGGGAATCTTTTCGGTTCTTGAGTTGTGGCGGGAAGCGTAGTGTGCCTACCAGGTTTATCCTTTCAATACACGTACCCTCTCGTGCAGCCTCAGGGACGTCAAGGCATCTTGGGAGGTTCGAGGAGGAGCCGTGGAACTTTTTCACGTCCCTGAAGGGGAATCAGGACTCATCTCGCCTTCAGAGGCACATCGTGCAATGATTCTCGACTTGCGGCGGCAGTTTCTCGAGTTGCAACGGGCACTTTTGCGTCCCTCTGGAGCTGAGACGCGGTCCTCTGGGTGCCTCGAATGTTGCCTCAGGGAATTGAGGCCCTCATTTCGATGTACACGGGCCATCTCGGGGCTCTTCTTGAGTCACTACACCGGATTAGGTCCTCATCGTTAGGTGTGGCATGAACTTGAGCTTTCATCTCGAGTTTGGACACGGATATCAGGGTTCCACTTGAGTTTCTCCAAGAGAGTACGTGCTCATCTCATTGTGAGCTACGCAACTCGCCTTTGCTCTCGGGTTTTCAGAAGTCCAATGCATGAAGGAAGGGCGTTTGGGCATATTTTTGATATGTGCAACGGGAGAGTCAGACCTCCATCCTTGTAGCTGAGCAGGAAGTTCGTGTTTTGTTGAAGTTCCCACCAGGACATCAGTCCTCATCTCGAGTGGAGGCGGTGATATGGTGCTTTTTCACGAGTTTGAGTGGCAAGCTGCGGGTTCCCCTCGAATCGTGACAGGAACCTCAGTGAGCCACTCTTCTTGACCAGAGAAGACCGGTGTCCATTTGCGTGGCACGCCTGAGTGAAGGAGTTCTCGGGAGTCACTTTTGGGATGTCAGAGAGTCTCAGTGGAAATGAAGGCAGAGGATGTCATGGTTCCGTCCCCATTTGCGACCTAGTCTTCGGGGTCCCTTGGAACTGAAACTGGGGCAATTTGTCCACTCATGTGCGGCGCAACACTTCCTTATCCTCTCCTCTTGAGAAAACGGAGGCGTCAGGTCTACTGCCTTGTTGAGGCAGGCAATTACAGCTTTCCCTCGATGGCAACGATGCAGTGAGGCCTCCCTTCGTGTTCTGAGGCGAATTCCCAGAGGTGCTGGGCAATCAGCCTTTCCCTGAAGTGCAGGGGCAAATGACTGTCCTTCGAAATTTCTGCAGGACGCGCTGGGTTCCTCTCATGATTCACTTGGTGAG
Organism: Antilocapra americana; assembly: GCA_007570785.1. Classification (NCBI taxonomy): domain Eukaryota; kingdom Metazoa; phylum Chordata; class Mammalia; order Artiodactyla; family Antilocapridae; genus Antilocapra; species Antilocapra americana. The sequence continues at coordinate 3,220 of ML661371.1, forward strand.
AAAGGCAGCCTCTTGAAATGTCAGAGGAAAGCCGTGTGTCTGTTGGAAGCGAAGAATAGGCTAATCATCTCTCTTCTCACAAGATGCTGGAGAACCCTGGACCTTTCGAGTTGTGGTAGAGAGCATGAGGTACCTCTTGCATGACTGTGTGCTTCTTCGAGACCCTCTAGGGTTGCATGTGGTGAACGAAGCTTCGTCTTGGGATTCAATAGCGAATGTGGGAGTGTTCTGGAGGCCCTACATCGGAAAAAAAAGCCTCACCTCACATTGAAAGGGGAATTTCTTGTGTTGTGGCGGGATGCATATTGTTCCTCCCAAGTTGACCCTTTCGATTCAGGGACCCTCTCGTGAAGCCTCAGGGAAGTCAAGGCAACTTGGGAGGTTCGAGGAGGAGCCGTGGAAGTTTTTCGCATCACTGCAGGGTAATCAGGCCTCATCTCGCATGGTTCTCGTCTTGCGGCGGGCAGTTAGACAAGAGGCTAACTGAGGTCACCATCAATACTTGAGAGGAACTGCAACTTTCCTGCTACAGCATGAGAAGATCTCCTTGTCCCTCACCTCATCACGAGATGAAGGCCATTTCCACTGCTTTGACCTGGGAGGAATCCCTACTTTCCCATTGCACCTCAAAAGGAATCCTGTCTCGTACATTGAAACTAGAGAGGAAATGCACAGTTGCTGCCACAAGTTGAATGGTCATCGAGTTTCCCCTCAGTGGCATATAATGCCTAATTCTTTTACAGCAACTCAAATGGAATCCCGAGTTTTTCCTCACAACACGAAGGGAAGTCTGGCTACCTTGACACATCTCTAGAAAAAGCTCAAGTTTCTTGCTCCAACACAACAGGAGCACAAACACCGTATTTAAAACTCAAAAGGAAAGCAGAGCTCCATGCCTCAACTGGAAACGAAGTATATTCATCATCTGAAACTCGAAGGAATCCTGAGGTATCTGTCTCACCATTAGAGGAATACTGAGATCCCTACATCAACTTGGGATAAGGCCATATTCTCCTACAGTGACTCGAGTGCAGTCCTGAGCTGTCCTGGCAACTCGAAAGGAGCCCTGACTTCCAAGAGGCAACAAGAGAGGTTTCCTGAGGTCCTTTTCAGGATGCAAGAGGAACTCCAATCTTCCCACTGCCACTCATGATATGCCTCGAGATTTGATACTCAATGCGAAATGAAGCCCGATTCCCTTGCAGTGACTTGAGAGAAATGCCGAGTCCCCTCTCAAAAGTTTAATGGAAACTCGACTCCCTTTATGCCACTTCAGAGGTTCCCTGAGATACCCATCTCAACAAGAGAGTAACACTGATTTCCGGCCTCTACTCTAGATGAGGATCCATTCCCCTGAAGCCACTAGGGAGGGATCCAGAGGTGCCGCTCACAGCTTAAAAAGAGGCCTGACTTCCTTGAGGAAATAAGAGAGGTTTGTTGAGGTACCCTCACAATGTGAGATGGACCCCAAGACTCCCACCAAAACTCAAGAAAACCAGGAGATCAGATGCTCAACAAGAGAAGCGGCCCTTTTCCCTTGCAGGGTTTTGAGACCAATCCCCAATTTCTTCTTCCAAATAGAGTGGAGGCTTGACTCCTTTCATGCAAATCCAGATGTTCTCAGAGTTACCCATCACAACCTGAGAAGAACCTCTAACTTCCTATCACAACTGGAGAAAATACATGAAATTTGCCTTCAATGCAAGATTGGGCCCTATTTACGAGCAGCACCTCAACAGCAATCCAGAGTTACTTCTCGCGCTTGCAACAAGGTTTGACTCTCTTTAGGCCGCTCCAGAGGTTACAAAATATATCCATCCCACCTTGAGAGGAATCCCGAGTTTCCAGATGTAATTCCAGAGGAGCTAAGTTTTCCCTCCTCATTTCACCTTGACGGCCAGTTCCCCTGTGTTGATTGCTGTCACATGCTAATTTTCCCTCACACCTCAAGAGGAGGCCTATTCCACTTCCTGCAAATCCAGAGGAAACCCAAGGAAACTGCCACAAGTCCAAAGGGCATTGAGTTCTCTTTCAACTCGAGAAAGGCCTGATTCCCTGGGATTGACACGAATGGAATCACTCATTCCCTCTAACAACATGAAGGGAGGTCTGAATCCCCTTTTGCACCTCAGGAAAAAGCCTGATTTGCTCACCTCAACGCGACAGGATGCCCCAGATTCCTATGACAACTTGAGAAGAAAGTGGAGTTCCATGTCACCAGCTGAGATTTGGCTTGACTCCCCCGTTGAAACTCGATAGGTACCCCTAAATCCCTCTCTCGCAACTGAAGGGGAATCCTGAGTTTTATGCCTGAACTCGCGATGAAACCTTACTCCCCTGCAGCCACATGAGAGGAATGCTCAGATGTCTTTGTGACACAATAGGAAGCCTGAAGTCCCTAATACATCTCAAGAGATTAACTGAGGTCCCAATCTCAAGTCAAGAGGAACCACAAGCATCCATTTGCAACTCGAGAAAACCAGGAAATCTCCCCCTCAACATGATAAGAGGCCATTTCACAGGAAGTGCCTTGGGAGCAATCCCACGGTCCCCCTCATAACATGAAAGGAAACCATTCCTGGCCTTATGCAACTTCAAAGTCTCCCAAAGATACCCATCTAGGGGAGGAACCCTAATTTTCCCACAGCCACCTGAGAAGAGCTCCATGTTCCACAACTCATCTCGAGATGAGGGCCATTTCCCCTGCTTCGACTCTACAGGAACCCCTCCTTTCCCCTGGTACCTCAAGAGGAGGCCTGTATCATAGACTGGAAATGTGCAGTTCCTGCCATATGTTGAAAGGTCAGCGACTGCCCCCTCAACTGGACATACCACATAATTCTCTTGCAGCGACTCAAATGGAATCCCAAGCTTCCCTCACACCACAAAGGGATGCCAGAATGCCCTGTGCAACACTAGAAAAAGCGTGAGGTTTCCTGTCTCAACACGACAGGAGGACACATACCTCATTTAAAACTCAAAGAAAAGCAGTGTTCCAAGCCTCAACACGAAACACTTTATACTCCAAGGCTGAAATTCAAAGGGACCCCGAGGTATCTGTCTCAACTGGAGAGCAATGCCGAATTTCCCACATCAAATCGGGATGAGGCCCTATTCCCCTGCAGCAACTTGAGAGGAATCCCTAGCTGCCCCTGGGAATTTGAATGGAGGCCTAACATCCCTGAGTCAACAAGAGAGGTTCCCTGAGTTCCCCGTTGGAACTCGAGTGGAAACCAAAGCTTCAAGATGCAACTCATGAAATACCAGGAGATTTGATCCTCAATGCGAGATGAAGCCCACTTCTCTTGAGGTGCAATCCAAGAAGAGCTCCGTTTTCCCCACCTCATCTAGAGATGAGGGCCATTTCTTGTGCTTTGACTTGAGAGGATTCCCTACTCTCCCGTTGCGCCTCAAGAGGAAGCCTGTCTCATCAATTGAAACTCAAGATGAAACTCACAGTTCCTGCTACAAGTTGAATGGTCACCGAGTTCCCTCTCAACTGCATATAAGGCCTAATTCCCTTACAGCAACTCAAATGCAATCCTGAGTATCACCTCACAACATGAAGCGATGTCTGGGTGCCCTAAAGCACTACTACAAGAAGCTCAAGGTTCCTGCCTCAACACGAAAGGAACACAGACACTTTATTTAAATCTTGAGAGGAAAGCAGAGTTCCTTGCCTCAACATGAAATGATATATACTCCTCAGCTGAAACTCGAAGGAACACCGAGGTATCTGTCATGCCCTGAGAGGAATACTGAGATTCTCATGTCAACTTGGGATGAGTCCCTATTCCCCTGCAGTGACTCAATCAAAATCCAGAGCTGCCCCTGGCAACTGGAAAGGACCCCTGACTTCCCAGAGGCAACAAGAGAGGTTCCTTGAGGTCCCTGTCAGAACTAGAGTGGAAACTCAAGCTTCCCACTGCAACTCATGAAATGCCATGAGATTTGATCCTCAACACGAGATAAAGCCCGCTTCTCTTGCAGTGACTTGAGAGAAATGCTGAGTTCCCTCTCAAAAGTCAAATGGAAGCTTGACTCCCTTTATGCCACTCCACAGGTTCCCTGAGATACTCATCTCAACTTGATAGGAACCCTAAGTTTCTCGCCTCAACTCTAGATGAGGCCCCATTCCCCTGCAGCCACGAATGAGGAATCCCAAAGTGCCCTTCACAGTTCTAAAGGAAACATGACCTCCTTGCAGTAAAGAGAGGTTTGCTTAGGTACTGATCATAATCTGAGCAGAACTAAATCTTCTCACCACAACTTGAGATAAACCATGAGATTCCACGCTCAACACGAGATGAGGCCCTTTGCCCTTGCAGGTCTTAGAAAGCAATATTCACTTTCTCCGTGCGACTTGAATGGAGGCTTGACTGATTTCTTACAAATCCAGGTGCTCCCAGAGATACTCATGAGAAGTATCTCTGAGATACTGAGAAAAACTCCGAGCCTCCCACCACAACTCAAGAAAATGCATGAGACTTCCCCTCAATGAGAGATGTGGCCCTATTCATGGGTAGTGCCTCCAGAGCAATCCTGAGTTCCGTTCCACACGTGAAAGGTGGCTTGTCTCCCTTTAGGCAGCTCCAGAGGTTCCCTGAGCTAGTCAACCCATCTTGATTGGAACCCCTAGTTTCCAGATACAATTCAAGAGGAGCCCAGTTTTCCCTACCTCATTTCTAGATGAGGGCCAATTCCCCTGCTTTGACTCCTGACACATGCGGATTTTCCCTCACACCTCAAGAGGAGGCCTGTCTTACTTACCTAAATCCAGAACTAACCCAGGGTTACTGTCGCAAGTGAAAAGTGCAACAATCTCTCCCTCAACTCGAGAAAGTCAGGATTCCCTGGGATCAACTCGAATAGAACCACCTGTTTCCTTTAACAACACAAAGAGAGGTCTAATACCCTGTTGCATCTCTGCATAAAGCCTGAGTTAACCGCCTAAACGCGACAGGAGGATTAACACTCCTTTTACAACTCAAGAGGAATGTTGAGCTCCATGCCTCAACACGAAACTAGGTATAAGCCCCAGCTGAAACTCGAAGGAACCCTGAGGAATCTGTCACAACAGGAGAGGAATACTGAATTTCCTCCTCAACTGGGAAGAGGCCCTTTTCCCATGCAGCGAATTGAGAGGAATCCTGAGCTGCCCCTGGTAACTCGAACAAAGGCATGATTTCACAGAAGCAACAAGAGAGGTTCCCTGAGATTCCTGTTGGAACTCAAGGGGAACCCCAAGCTTCTCTGCAAACCTTGAGGTAAACCTTGCGCTTCCATGTTCAACATGAGTGAGGCCCTTTTTCCTTGCAGGGCTTAGAGAGCAATCCCCAGTTTCTTCTCCTGATTGGGAGATTCGATCGTCATTGCAAGATGAAGCCCAATTTACTTGCACTGACTTGAGGGAAATGCCCAGTTCCCGCTCGAAACACAAATGGAAGCTTGACGCCCTTCATGATACTCCAGAGGTTCCTTGAAATTTCATTGCAACTCAAGAGGAATCCTGAGTTTCCCACCTCAACTCTAGATGAGGCCCTACTCCCCTGCAGCAACTCATAAGGAATCCCATGGTTCCCTTCAAAGCTCAAAATGAGGCATGGCATCCCTGAAATAACAAGAGAAATGTGCTGAGGTACTCATCGCAACTCGAGTAGAACCCCAAGATTCCCACCACAACTTGATATAAACCACAAGATTCCATGCTCAACGTGAGATGAGGCCCTTTTCCCTTGCATAGCTTTGAGAACAACCCCCAGTTTCTACTCCCAGCTTTAATGGAGGCTTGACTCTTTTCATGCAAATCCAGGTGTTCCTAGAGATGCACATCACAAACTGAGAAGAACCCCGAGCTTCCCTCCACAACTGGAGAAAATCCAGGAGACTTCCCCTCAAGGTGAGATGGGGCCCTATTCAGGGGCAGCCCCTCGAGAGCAATCCTAAGTTCCCTCTCGCACTTGAAATGAGGCTTGACTCCCTTTAGGCAGCTCCAGAGGTTCCCTGAGATAGCAGACCCATCTCGTTTGGAAGCCCTAGTTTCCAGAGGCAATTCAAGAGGAGCCCTGTGATCCCCACCTCATCTGCAGAGGAGGGCCGATTCCCCTGCTTTGACTCCTGACACATGCTGATTTTTCCTTCTACCTCAAGAGGAGGTCTGTCTCACCTAATGCAAATCCAGAGCAAACCTGAGGTACCTGTCACAAATCAAAAGTGCAAAGATCTCTCCCTTAATGTGAGAAAGGCCTGATTCCCATGGATCAACTAGAATGAAACCATTAATTTCCTCTAACAACAGGAAGAGGGGTCTAAATCCCCTGTTGCACATCTGGGGAAAGCCTGAGCTCCCCGCCTTAACTAGACAGGAGGACTGAAATTCCTTTTACAACTCAAGAGGAATGCTGAATTCTATGCTCCAACAGGAAATGAAGTATATGCCTCAGCTTAAATTCAAAGGAACCCCAAGGAATCTGTCGCAAAAGGAGAGGATACCGAGTTTCCCACCTCAACTCAAGATGAGGCCCTTTTCCTCTGCAGCGACTTGAGATGATTCCTGAGCTGCCCATGGCAATTCCAAAGGTGGTCTAACTTCCCAGAGGCAACAGGAGAGGTTCTCTGAGGTCCCTGTCAAACCTGGAGAAGAATCCCAAGCTTCCCACTGCAACTCATGAAAAACCACGAGATTTGATCCTCATCGTGAGATGAAGCCTAGTTACCTTGAAGTGACTGAGAGAAATGCTGAGTTTCCTCTCAGAAATCCAACAGAATTTTAAGTCCCTTTATGCCGCTCCTTAGGATCCCTGATATACCACTCACAACTCGAGAGGAAGCTTGAGGTTCCTACCTCAACTCTAGATGAGTATCCATTCCACCTGCAGTGTCTCCTGTGGAATCCTGAGGTGCCCCTGGAAGCTGAAGAGGAAGCCTGATGTCCCTGAGGAAACTCGAGAGATTCCCCAAGGTCCCTATCTGAACTCAAGAGGAACATCAAGCTTCCAGCCACAACTCGAGAAAACTACAAGATTTCCCCCTCAACTCAAGATGAGGTCCATTTCCCAGGCATTGCCTCAAGAGTAATCCTGTGTTCCCCCTCACAACTAGAAAGAAAACCTTTCCTCCCTTCATGCAACTTCAGAGGTTCACCGAGATTCCCATCACAACTCAAGAAGAACCCCAATTTTCCCTCTGCAATTTGAAAAGTGCTCCGTGTTCCCCACCTCATTTTGAGATAAGGGCCATTTCCACTGGGTGGACTCGAGTGGAATCCTGACTTTCCCCTTGGGCCTCCAGAGGAAGCCTGTCTCATCTGTTAAAACTTGAGTGGAAACGCACAGTTCCTGCCACAATTTGAAAGGTCACCAACTGTCCCCTCAACTGCACATATGGCCGAATTGCCTTGCCGCAACTGGAATGGAATCTCGAGTTTCCCCTCACAACAAGAAGGGATGTCTGGCTGCCTTGATGCACCTCTATAAAAAGCCTGAGTTTCCAGCCTCAACATGACAGGAGCTCAGACACCTCATTTAACATTCAAGAGGAAAGCAGAGTCCCATGCCTCTGAAACCCAGAGTTTCCAGACATAATTAAAAATGAGCCCCATGTTCCCCACCTCATCTCGAGATGAGGGCCGATTCCCCTGCTTTAATTCCTGACACATGCTGATTTCCCCTCGCACCTCACCTGAAGATCTGTCTCACCTATTTCTAACTTGGAGGAACCCCGAGTTTCCTGCTTCAAGTCAATAGGGCATCGAGTTCTCCCTCACCTCGAGACAAGGACTGATTCCCTGGAAGTGACTCAAATGGAACCAATAAATTTCCTCTAACAACATGAAGAGACATCTGAATCCCCTGCTCCACCTCTGGAAAAAGCCTGAGTTCCCCCTCTCAACTCAACTGTAGCTTAAACTTGCCTCCTGTCTTTTTGTTCCATTTTATTTAAAATATAAAAAACTGCATTTAATTTATTATAAATTTTAGGAAAAGTCTATTTTATCTTTCTGTCTATAAAAGCATGCTATATCATTGTGGACATTTAGGAAATATGCAAAAAAGCTGGAAAACAAGACAATTGTTTTGGTCCTACTAGCCAGAGATAGATAATTGGTTGGCATATTGGTGTATTTCTTTCCAATCTTTTTGTGCAGAGTTGTGGAATATGTTTTCACCCACATCATTGTGGTTTTGCTCTATATGCAAATTTGTGGGCGTTTCTCCATGACATTGGGAAGCCTTAGTTACCATTGCTTTCGATGGAAGCTTGACAATGCTTAGCTATTCCCTCATTGTTACATGTTTGCATGCTCAGTGCTCAGTCCTGTTCTTATTTTTCATGACCCCCCGGACTGTGGCCCTTCAGGATCCGTGGTCCATGAGATTTATCAGGCAAGAATACTGGCGTGGGTTGCCATTTCCTGGGTTGAAGATCCAAGGTATCTTCCCAACCCAGGGATCAAGCTTCCTGTGTCTCTTTCATTGGCAGGTAAATTTTTTGCCAACGAACCACCTGGGAATCCCTTGTTATATGTTTGGGTTGGTTCTAACTTTCCCACTTGGTAAATAACACAGCGGTGAAAACGTATCCCATCTCTGTGAAGAGAAGAAGGAAGCAAAGGGTTTGAGACCACAGTAAGGATACAATTCAGGAAGGAATACTCCCAGGGGCTCTAGTTGCTCCATCATCTTGCTGCAAAGTGCTTCTATAGCCTGGCTCCAGGAGAGAAGAACTGAGGCCAAAACGGTGGCTGTTGTAGGAGGACATTTCCTTAGAAACAGTTCTCTGACCACAGGAGTGAAGATACTGAGTTGCTTTGAAGTGGTGAGTTACCTGTCACAGTAAGTGACAGGAGGGGTCGTACAGAGGGAAGACATCCCTTTACTCTGAGGTCATATTAGCTCACATCTTGGATAAACTCCAACCCTTGGGCTCTGTGTGCTTTACCTGAAATCATCACAAATCCCTCAGCCAATAATGAAGCAGCCCTCAGATCAGTGGTCAAAGAGAAACAGCCTAGAAGAGAAGGAAGAACCTTGAACTTGGTTCCAAAAGACACAATAGGTCTAATTCCTTCTCCTCCTTCATTATGGTAAAGTCATATTTAACGCTTTGAGGGCCTCAATTTTCCTGTCTGTCAAGTGGGATAACAATATTCGCCCTGCCTAACTTCCCGAAGTCCTGCCTATAAGGCTCTGTGCATGCAGACTGTCACCCTCTACACAAAAAATGTATTAATATTGTCAGTATCAATGACAGCAGGACCGATGACGATGACACACCAGTGGGTTGGAGTCCCGTGTTCCACTGCTTCCCCGGGGGAGCACTTTCTGGGCTCCATGTTTCCTCTGACATCTCTCTATAACCCTGTCTGTGCTCCCTCTGGCAGATCGATGCTGCCTCCTTACTTTCAGCCTCTGTGATGGCTGCTCCTTGTGCTTTAGTCCTCTCCATGCTGGTTTACCCAGAGGTGGAGGAGTCCAAGTTCAGATGTGAGGAAGGCATGAAACTGACCTACGGGTGAGCACAGCAAGAGGGCCTGCACAGAAGGAAGTCGGGGGTGGGCAGGGACAGGAGCAGAGTCAGGGCCAAAACAGGTCCTATATTCTCTGCCCTTCACTGTCTTTCACAAAGCCTAACTCATCTACCCTCTCAGCCACTGCCCTACCTATGGATTACCTTGAGAAAATGCAGAATCCAGGTGTCTAATCTTATTGTCCTGTCTCTGACCAGTGGGATGTGCCTGGTGTGTGTGTGTGTGTGTGTGTGTGTGTGTGTGTGTGTGTTTGTGTGTGTGTGTGTGTGTGTGGGTGTGTGTGGGTGTGCTGAGGAGGGCATAAAAACCACCCTATCTCTCTACATGACCCAAGCATCAATCACATTGACATAGTGAGTGCTGTCCTTGACTTAACTCACCTCCTAGTATCTCTTCATCACAGTCTTAGCAAACTTTGTGTAACATTTAATCCTAATATATATATATATATATATATATATATATATATATATATTGAAAGACAACACTTTGGACATGTGTACTTGTGGATACAATGGGGGGGGGGCCCAACCCCATAGCTTCAAATGTCTGGGGCAGAATTGCCCTAGGTCCTGCTGTCATGTATAATTAACAGTTCCTCGTGATCACCTTTAAAAAGTAAAACGATGATTTTTCAATAAGATGATTTTAGTAAGGTGTTTTGACTCAATATATCCAAAATTTGTCATTTTAGTGTGTATTTGATATGAAATTATTACTATTTCAGGGTGGTCCCGTGGTTAAGATTCCATGCTCTCAATGCAGGGGGTGTGGGTTTGATCCCTGGTCAGGAAGCTAGGGGCTTCCCAGGTGGCTTAGTGGTAAAGAATCTGCCTGGCAATGCAGAAGACATGGGTTCTATCCCTAGGCGGTGAAGATCCCCTGAAGAAGGAAATAGTAGCCCACTATAGTATTCTTGACTGGAGAATTCCTTGGACCATCAGAGGAGCCTGATTGGTTACAGTGACAAAGAGTTGGAAATGACTGAGTGACTGAGCATGCATGGATGGAGGGAAATAGGCCACTCATGATTCAACTAAAGATCACAAATGCTGCAATAAAGATCCTGTGTGTCACAACTAAGACTTGGTACAGCTGAATAAACAAAGGTGTTTTTTTTAATTTGACAGCTATTTCATATTATCTTGTACTAAAGCTCTGAAAGTTGGTGTGTATATTGGCAACACATCTCTATTCAGATCTGCCTTCTTCCAAGTGCTTGTTAAGTTGCATGCAGCTCCTGGTTTGTCTTAGATGATGTCTGCACTAGACATATGGGCCTTACCCTAGTGCTTGGACAAGCGGCTTTCTGGTCTCGAGGGTAAACATGGACCCCTGGCTCTGACATGCTGTATCCAAGTTTGAGCCTGAAGGACAGGGAGCCCTGAACCTGTGGAGAAAGGCCTATAATGATATCTCTTTGTCCCATTGACAGAGATGTTCAAAACCTCTTAGAAGCAGCTACCAGTGGGGCTGCCTTGTTCATGAAGGTCGTGACCAACATCATGGCCAACTTGATTGCCTTTCTGGCCGTGCTGGACTTCATCAGCGATGTCCTCTCCTGGCCGGGAAACATGGTGGAAATCCAGGGGTACAGCTTCCAGGTACAGTCCCTCTCGACCTGTGGAGGGGGTGGTTCAGGCCAGTGGCGACTGTGGGTGGACGCCCACAGAGCCCAGATCAACCCAAGTCCCAGCGGCTCATCTTGCTTTGTGCCTCAGCTCATCTGCTCCTACATCCTGCGGCCAGTGACTTCCCTGATGGGCATGGCCTTGGAGGACTGCTCGGTGGTGACAGAGCTGCTGGGGATGAAGCTGTTTCTGAAGGAGTTTGTGGCCTATCAGGGGCTCTCTGAATACAAGCAGCGCTGCCTTGCAGGCAGTGAGGAATAGGTTGGCTCCAAAAAGCAGTGAATCTCTGTGAGTGTTCCCGTCCCCTAACTGCGTCAGGGCATGATGCAGCTGTCCCTGTACAGGCCTGGATGAGACACACAGAGGTGGTGCTCAACCTCCCACATCTCATTGCCATGGGAAACAAGACAGCTTCAGGCTTCACTGTCATCTTTCTCAAAGTCTCTCTATCTCTTGGCTTCCCTGATGGCTCAGTTGGTAAAGAATCTGCCTGCAGTGCAGAAGGGTTGGGAAGATCCCCTGGAGAAGGAAAGGCTACCCACTCTACTATTATGGCCTGGAGAATACTAGAATAGTCCATGAGGTCACAAAGTCTCGGACATGAGTGAGCAACTCTCAGTTCATTTCACTTCTCTCTCTCTCTTGAAGATATCTGAACTCCTTATGTAGACAGGCTACCATCCTATGGCCTTGGGCAAGCTACTGCACCTTGCCTCTTCTGTTGGAAAACTAGTGTCATATCTGCCACCACTACCCCAAAAGGAATGGGTGTGAAACTCCAATGAGGAGCTAAGAGAGTAAAACAGAAAGATCTCACCACATTAATCTCCAATATATGGAATTCAGCTCAGGGGTTGGTTTGTGCTGTTAAGACTTAAAAAAAAAACACCTGTAAAAGCTTTCTAAAGTGACACTTTTGAAAAGAATAACAGCCAATGTAACATGTTTAAGAATCAAAAAATTATCCATTATATCATCATCCCCAAATGACACCTATTATAATATATAGTCAATTATATCTAATTATACGATAATAAATGTAAACATAATAATATAATATCTAATTCTACCATTTGGCTCTTATACTCAGTGCTGAAATGAGTTGGTTTTACACTGAAAGTTTCCCTCTAAGAAGACGGTTTCCACAGGAGATTTTCAAATGTGGGATGACTGAATTGTATGGCATGAATCCTTGTGTGTGTGCTGCCAGTAACTTTTGCAAAGAGTTATAACAACTGAAACCACCCCAGCTCTGCCTGTGAGCATTGATTTAACTACACCTGAACAGGCAGAGCAGCCTTTTAAAAACAAGAATAAGTATTGCTACTTTAATGGGCAAATAATAATAGCTCATTGTTTTAACGTGTGTTTCCTGTGTTACTAGGAGCTTTTAATATAAAATATTTTTTGTGTCTTTGAAATTATTTTTTAGTGATAAAGAAATGTACTCTTTAGTTTTTGTTAAGGTTTGTATGGAGTAAAAAGCTCAGATTTCCCCGCACTCCTAATTTTAGCTCCAGTATCACTGTCTTCTCTAGAGGCAGCGGCAGTATGTACCTTTGGGCTTCCTTGGTGGTTCAGCAGTAAATAATCCACCTGGAATTCAGGAGACACAGGTTTGATCCTTGGATTGGAAAGACCACCTGGAGGAGGAAATGGCAATCCTCTTCAGTATTCTTGCCTGAGAAATCCCATGGACAGAGAAGCCTGACAGCCTACGGTCCATGGAGTCTCAGACTCAGACATGACTAAAGTGACTGAGCACACACATACTCATATGCCTTCAGGATATTTTTCAATGAAATTCATTACTTCAGCAAGTATTTGTTGAGACCTCTGAGTTGCCAGGCCTTCTTCTGTGTACCAGAGGTAAAATGGGGAATTAGACAGACATGGTCCCTGGTGACATGAAACTTACATCTAGTGAAAGACACAAGAAAACAAAGGAATACAAAATTTTAAACCACAATCTGCAGTAAATTCTATGATGGAAACAATAAAAAGAATCAGGGATGGGGTCTATCCTTGACTAGATAGGACTGACTGGACAGGGGAGGCCTCCCTAGTCAGTGGTTAAGACTCTCCGATTCCACTGAAGGGGGCTCAGGTTCTTTCCAACGACAGGGAACTAAGATTCCACGTGCTATGCATTGCGGACAAAAAAAGACTTCAGTGAGATGGATATTTAGACCAAGACTTGGAGGGAGGGGCAGAGGCCAGAAGAAATGGGTACTAGCATTCCAGGCAAAGAAAGAGGTATATTCAAAGGCTCTGAGGTTGTCCAAAGCACTGGTTTGGAGAAGTGAGAGAAGTCCACTTAGAACAGGTGTTAATCGTAACAGAGTGGCCCAGGCCAAAGAACAGTTTGAAGTCACTGAAAATTTGACTTCTGACATTTTAGCAGTAGTTGGGCTGCTGTCTGGAGGGTGATTGTAGGTGAGTAAGCAGAATGCAAGTACCTTAATGTTTTCAATCAATGTATAAAACTCTGTATGTTATAAAGATATTGACTCTTTTCAATTTTCTTTTTAAAACATTTTGGCCACACCATGCATCATGTAGGATTTTAGCCCCCCAGTTAGGAATCAAACTTGGACTGTTTGCATTGGAAGTATGGAGTCTTAGCCACTGAACCACCAGGAAGTTCCACATTTTCTACATATATTTTTTTCCTGGTTATTTTTATTTTTGTTTCTCTTCATTCCATATTCAGAATTTTTTTCTAAAACTACAAATTTATACCAAACCTCTGCATTTCTTACATTATTTCTAAATTTAGAAACTTACCTCCTGGTAAAGGTTAAGTTCCTGAAACAGTATGATGAAGTAGTTAAAATGATGTGATCTTGGGAGTCAGACAAAACTGAGTTCAAATTGTGACACAACTGCCTTTTTGCTGTGTGAACTTCTTCAGTCACTTATAAGAGCCTCAGTTTGCTCCTCTCCAGGATGAGAGCAAAATGCTATTCTGTAACAATACTAATATTATCCTATATTTTCTAATATTTAATGTTTAAAGTGTTAATATGTATCTGCTTTAATTGATCTAGAATTAGTTTTTTGTGGTGCAAGGTATGGGTCTAAGCCTTTTTATTCTACCCAAATTATCCCATGTTGGATATTAGTACTTCTAGGAAATTACACAAGTGTTCACAGCAAAAGGGAAAGAGAGTTGTGTTGCTTACATACCTACTCTAGGGACTTCCTTGATGATGCAGCAGTTAAAGACTCCATGCTTCCAATGCAGGGACATGGGTTCAATCCCTGTTTGGGGATCTAAGATTACACAAGCTGTGTGGCCTGGCCAAAAAGTTAAAAATTAAATAAGAATAAAATAAAATCTGAACTTAAGCCCTCTGCGGATTCACCAACTTCAGCTCCATTGGGATCATGCTGAGAGGCCTGAGTGAGTCCTAGTGGGGCCTCCCCAGCCTCCTATAAAGGGCAGGGATTGCAGCAGGGGTTGGTCTCCAGTTCTGGCTCTCAGATACCTACAACTTCCAAGAGATCTGTATGCCTCAGTTCTCCTCTTGGTCTAAGGCAGAGCCTGAACAAGGAGGTCATGGAACTCCCTCCCAACCCTGGAATTTCATGATTACTCTGCTGCTTGGCTGGCCCAGGGCCCTAGGAGGGGTCCAGAGGCATGGCATTGGCTGCCCGGCCGAAGCTTTGACCTGCCAGTTCCCATACCCACAGTGGACAGATAGGCCCTGTGGGGCCTGGGGAGGAAGTCTCTATAGAACTATTAGCTTTTTACAAAAAAAAAAAAAAACAAAAACGTTTCACCCTTCACAGTCCCCTGCCTAGTGGTGCAACCATGCTGTTTTATTGAAAAGCTAACTGAGCTGTGCAAAAGTGAAATGTGACCCGAGTCACTCAGCTATAAAGTGGCTGTTAACTGTCACTGTGTTAGTCGTGCAGTCGTATCTGACTCTTTGCAACCCCATGGACTGCAACCCATCAGGATTCTCTGTCCGTGGAATTATCCTGGCAAGAATACTGGAGTGGGTTGTCATTCCCTTCTCCAGGGGATCTTCCCAACCCAGGGATACAACCTAGGTCTCTTGCATTGCAGACAGGAGCTTTCTTTACCATATGAGCCACCAGGCAATCCTAATAAATGGATGAACCTGTGTTTAATCCTGGGTCTGCCTGACTCCAAACTCAATGTTCTTTCCCTACACCTGCCACTGATGACACGTGGGGAAGTGTGGACTGCTATCTAGTCAGGCCAATGAGGACTCTCTGATTCAACAAGCATCAGGAGGGCAGCGTCTGTTCCTATGGCCCCCAGAAGAGGAAGGCTGGTAAGCAGACAAAGCCAGAGGGGCCTGTGGAGTCCTGGACCTGAGCCCTCCTGTCCTCCTGAAGCCTCCATGTCTCCCCAGTGGATGGGCAAATTCTCCAAGATCGTGCTCCAGGCGCACTGCACGGGGGCCTGTGTGTCCCTGGTGAACGCCTGTGTGACCAGTGAGTACAGGCCTGGTGGGCTCAGTCCAGGGCTAGGCACTGGGGCCTTGGCCTCTCTGGCAATCGTTGGGTAGGGTTGAGGGGGATAGTAAGGGGCTGGACCCTGCCCACTAGCTGCTTTCTCTGCACAGGCATCCTCTACATGCCCAGGGGACCTGCAGTGGACTTTGTGCCCCTCCTGAACAAGATCCTCAGCAGCAACAGCTTTGAGGTGTACCAATGCTGCCAGCAGGCCTTCCAGGGGTGAGTGACTGGGCCAGGAGGCCACGGGTGGGGTGATAACAGTGATAGGGTGCAGAAACTTGAGTACATGGGGTGGGGAAGGCCTTTGGTACCAGAGCAAGGGTGGAGAAATGTTATGGCTGTGGCTGATGTAACCAAGAACAAAGGAAGTGGGGCTTGAGGACCAAACTTAGAAGAAGGTTGGACCAGAGACATGGAGCAACTTCCCTGAAGTCGCTCAGCCTTTAATGGTCAGCAGAGCCCATTCCTGGAGTGCAGAGTATAGCTTCTGCTTCTTTTCATCACCAGCCCGAAGTTCAGCCTAGAGGCCCTGGACAACTGTTGTCAATTCTCTAATCACATAGTCTTTGTATAGCAGGGATAGAACGTCTCTGTGTCTTCCAGTTGTTATTCTCTCCCAGTAAGCAGCTGCTGCCACCCTTCTCTCTCCAGACCCCCCTATCCTGTGGGAAGCCACAGGGCTTATACCACCTCAGGCACAAATCAGGAAGGGTGACCAGGGGCTGGGTGGAATGAGGGGTGGCCCTCAGCCCTCACCTCCTTTTTGCTCTTGCATTTCCTCCCTCCTCAAATGTAATGTTCAGAATCGCCTCTGTATCTTCTCTCTTCTCTGTCTGCCCTGCCCTGGGTCAACCCTGTTTGCCCACCCCTTCTTCTCTGGGGCTCTCAGCTCTGGCAATTCACTGGCCTTATTCCCTTCTCCTCTCTGGGCACAGGAATCTCGCTGTGGCTCAACCCCTGCCACATGGCTTTTCCTGGAGATGCTTTCCACCACTTTCATAGACTCCCCTACTGCCCACCTCCACAGCACTTTCCATACTGGTGGCTTGTGTAGCACTGTCCTCCAAGGTATGCAGAGGTTTCCATAATCCTCTAGGTTTGGGAAACACTGGGCTAAATAAAGTTAGGATTTTTTGGTTTTGTTTGTTTTTCTCACTGTGGACTTGTCAGAGCTTGATGTGGATATAACAGGAGACGTTTTCCAAAATTGGCTGTAAGAATCTTTTGGATGGACGCATCTTTTAGTTGAGGATCCCATGGGAAACAATCTGGAAAATATTGGTTGATGTTCCGACTGCTTTACTCTACATAACTATCACCTTTGTAGATGTTTACTGAGCACTACTTGTCAGTACACTGTTCTCAGTGATTCATAGTTTGTAACTCAGTCCTTACCACAACCGTGTGAGGCAAGTGCTGTTGTCATCCCTAGTTGAAGGACCAGAGTTCAAAGAGGTTAAGTAAGTTGCCTAAAGTGGCACAGCTGGGAAGAGGAAGTCAGGACTTGATCCCCAGCCATCCAGTTCCACCAGCTATAGTGTGTGGTCTCTCCACTAAGCTGCTAAGAGCTCAGTTGTCTGACTTGCCCTACACCCTCTGTTTGCCTCTTCACCCCATCCCCATCCCTCTGCTCCAGCAGGTCAGGCATCTGCTGTCTTTTCTGTGCCTCTGAGCCTTTGTTTTGGGAGTTCTTGTCACCCAGCATGTCCTGCCCTATGCTCCTTGCACTCTGTCCTCATTTCCTTAGCAACTTTGGCTGCTGGGGCCTGCAGGATGCTTCTGCCCCCCATTGGCCATGGGGCACCTGACCCCTCACCCACCTCTGTTGGATAAGGCTCCCCAGCTGGGGCATGAGGTAGAGGCCCAGCTGGTTAGTAGTTACCCTGCTCTGTCAAGGACCTAGGCTCTACTAGGCACTGGTCTTACTCCTTGTGACCCCCACGGGCTGGCCCTCGGTACTTTCTGAAGGGCCCACGTCCTTGCCCTTAGCTCAGCACAACAGAGTCAGTGGCCTGACTCCCATGCCCCAAGGCAAGGCTATTTCCTGCTCCCTGCAGCCCCGACTTCCCTTGAGCTGTCACAGGAGGCCCTCCTGACTGGACATCACAGCTGTCTCTTAGTATCTGGGCGCCACCTCCCCCAACTTCCTTTCCTGGACCACGTGTACACACATCACCTGGCCAGTTACATTCCCGAGAGGACTATTGGCCCCTGAGAGACAGGACTCAGATATTTCTATGTCCTCATGGTGCTCAGCACAATGCTGGGCCTGTGAAAAGCGGGAGTTTTCCAGGTGGCACTAGTGGTAAAGTACCCACCTACCAATGCAGGAGACTTAAGGATACACAAGTTTGATCCCTGGCTTGGGAAAATCCCCCTGGAGGAGGGCATGGCAACCCACTCCAGTAGTCTTGCCTGGAGAATCCCATGGACAGAGGTGCCTGGCAGGCTACAGTCCCTGGGGTCGCCAAGAGTTGGACATGACTGAACCAACTTCGTACATATTGTGCACATATTGTGAAAGGTGTTAAATGAGTATTTATGGAACGGAATTCACCTTCTGTCAGACGCACTAGCATGCATGCCATGCTGTACCTGTATAGACTGTTTTGAGCTCAAGAGCTTTACTGACCGAGGGGACTCCTTGGTCATCTGAGCAGCAGACTCTTACCATCTCCTCCACCCACCATGGTCCTTCTTCTTCTTCTTGCACATGCAGAACCTGGGAGGCCATTGAGGGTGGGACTGCAATAATACACTGCTTAGAGAGGAGGTGCCTGTGCTGGTACCAGCTGCCTGTGCCTCAATCAGATCATTGCAGTCACTCAGCCATGTCCAACCATTTGCGACGCCATGGACTGCAGCAAGACAAGCTTCCCTGTCCATCACCAACTCCTAGAGCTTACTCAGACTCATGTCTATTGAGTTGGTGATGCCACCCAACCATCTCATCCTCTGTCATCCCCTTCTCCTCCTGCCTTAAATCTTTCCCAGCATCAGGGTCTTTTCCAGTGAGTTAGTTATTAGCATCAGGTGGCCAAAGAATTGGAGTTTCAGCTTCAGCATCAGTTCTTCCAAGGAATATTTAGGACTGATTTTCTTTAGGATTGACTGGTTGGATCTCCTTGCAGTCCAAGGGACTCTCAAGTGTCTTCTCCAACATCATAGTTCAAAAGCTTCATTTCGTCAGCACTCAGCTTTCTTCACCATCCAACTCTCACATCCATACATGACTACTGGAAAAACCATAGCCTTGACTAGATGGACCTTTGCTGGCAAAGTAACATCTCTGCTTTTTAGTGCCTGTGCCTAATTGCACCCTAAGCAGCAGCTTCTGGGTCAGGATTGGCCTGGATGCCTCCACTTAACCCACCCCCCCCGTCAGAAAAGGCATTGCTAATCAATCACAGCGTCCATTGCACTAAATCCAAATAGGGACTCAGAATCTGGATGAGCTCAGGACTGGACGAGCCCACCACCAAGTGATTCGAGGTGCCTTTACCAGACCTTAGACTTCCCTGGTGGCTCAGATGGTAAAGCATCTGTCTGCAATGCAGGAGACATGGGTTCAATCCCTCTGTTGGGAAGATCGCCTGGAGAAAGAAATGGCAACCCACTCCAGTATTCTTGCCTGGAAAAGCCCATGGACAGAGGAGCCTGGTAGGCTACAGTCAGTCCGTGGGGTCACAAAGAGTCAGACACGACCGAATGACTTCTCTTTCTTCCACTTTACCAGACCCTAAGGACCCAGATTGATTTTGTATCTCTGGCCTGAAAAAGTCTCAGCTTTGTGAAACACTCTAGAAATCAATGAGGACAGGGTGTCCAAGTGGTTAACGTTGAGGGAATATGCTGCCTTTTCCCTGTGCTCTACACACATGAAATCAAATCCTACCTTCATCAGATGTGTGCTTTGGGGCTTCCCTGGTGACTCGGATGGTAAAGAATCTGCCTGTAACTCAGGAGACCTGCGTTTAATCCCTGGGTCAGGAAGATCCCCTGGAGGAGGAAATAGTGACCCACTCCAGTATTATGGCTTTGGAAATCCCATGGACAGAGGCTATAGTCCATGGGGTCGTAAAGAGTCAGAGATGGCTGAGCGACTAACATTTTCCCTAGAAAATCAAAGGGAGTTGAAGCAGAGAGGATCCTTGCAAGGAATGAATAACATGAAACTATTTTGTCCACTCCAGGTTTGTATATTGCTTGTTTATTCAGTCAAGGAACGTGTACTGAGTACCTAAGGTCTTACTTGGCTTGATTGGGCTGCCATAACAAAGTACTGAAAACTACACAGCTTAAACAACAGAAATTTATTTTGTCTTACTTTTGGAGGCTAGAGGTCTACGTTTAGGGTGTCTGCATGATTGGCTTCTGATGAGGTCTCTATTCCTGATTTATAGACACCACCCTCTCACTGTGTTCTCATACAGCAAAGAGAGACAGCATCTCCCTGGTTTCTTTTAATAAAGGCCCTAATCCCACCCATCATGGGAACACCACTCTCAATACTTCATCTAAACCTGGCTTAGTTGCAAAGGTCCCCATCTGCAAACACTGTCACACTAGGGGTTAGGGCTCCAACATACGAATCTAGGGGCACACAGTTCAGTCTGTAACACGTACTTGTGCTGCACTGTGACCTAGGTAGGGGGACAGTGATGAACCAGGTTGTGTAATGAGCTACAGAGAAAGAAGAGGATCCACTGGGAATAGAAGCCCCAGCAGAGGCTGGGTGGAGATGGCTTCTAGGGAGGATTCCTTGAGAGGAGGGAAGGAGAAAGTGACTCCAGTGGGGCTGGTGGCGTGGGTACACAAATGTGACCTGACTAATGGCATTTTCTTAAAGTTCTTAATATATTATTAAGTGAAAATAATGCAAGAATAGGATTATACAAATTGCCATTTAATTTTTTTATATATTTTAACACAATACACTCTAGTATTAGGTTATCTGCAAGATAAGGACAGGATTTTTTTCCCCAACTAAAGCCCAGGTCAATAATTTCAAAAAACATTTTTATTTATACCAAATGTTTGAAAGCACTGAATCCTCATCACTAGACCACCAGCGATATATCAAATATTTGAACGTGCTTGTATGATTTTACATAAACTAGATTTCTTGAAATATGCAGATTCTGTGTTATTCTGTACTTCGTGTGATAGCAATACAAACACAGCAAATATTTATAGTTTTTTAAAAATTGATTTTATTGAAGTATAATTGATTTGCATTGTTGTGTTAGTTTCCCATGTATAGCAAAGTGATTCAGTGTGTATGTGTGTGTGTGTGTGTATAGTTTGCATCTGCTAATCCCAGACTCCCAATCCATCCCTTCCCTATTCCTCTTCCCCCTTGGCAACCATCAGTGTTCTCTATGGCTGTGAGTCTGTTTCTGTCTCATAGATAAGTTCATTTGTGTCATATTTTAGATTCCACATATAAGTGATATCGTGTGGTATTTGTCATTTTCTTTTTGACTTACTTTTCTGAGTATGATAATTTCTAGGTCGACCCATGTTGCTTCAAGTGGCATTAGTTGTTTTTGTTTATGGCTGGGCAGTATTCTATCATATATATATATATCATGCTACATACATACATATATACATATATGTATGTATGTATGCTACATTTTCTTTATCCACTAGACTGTTGATGTAAATTTAGGTTGTTTCTATGTATTGCCTATTATAAATAGTGCTGCTATTAGATAGGAGGTTCAGACAGTAAAGAATCCATCTGCAAATCAGGAGATACAGGTTGAATCACTGGGTTTGGAAGATCCCCTGGAAAACGAAATGGCTACTCACTCCAGTATTCTTGCCCAGAGAATTCTACCACGGACAGAAGAACCTGATGAGCTACAGTCCATGGGGTTCCAAAGAGTTGGGCACAACTAAGCAACTAATACTTTAATGAGCATAGTATGTATGTATATCTTTTCGATTATCCATAGCAGTTGCACCAACTTATATCCCCACAAACAATGGAAGAAGGTTCCCTTTTCTCAAGACCTGCTCCAGAATTTGCCATTTGTAGGCTTTTTAATGATGGCTGATATGACTGGTGCATTTATTGTAGTTTTGACTTGCATTTCTCTTAACAATTAGTGATTGGGTGTCTTTTCATGTGCCTGTGGCCCTCTGTATTTATCATTTTAAACTCAGCTCTGGTGAGATGGCCTGGTCAGGGACTCCTCTTATTCACATGACTATCTGAATGACTGCATTTGGAGAGAGCAGTAAGAGTCAACATCTGAAGCCCTTTCAGTATTTGAGGCTCCTGCCCCCCTCCTGCTGCTTCCTGCATGTGCCTGACCATGAGTGAAAGAAATTGAAAGGGCTTTGCTCATAGAAAGGACTGGATGCCAAGAGCATGGTGAGAGCAGGCCTCTCTTAGGTGGGGCTGGCTGTCGCTGCCCATAGAGCTGACTGAAGATAGGAGTTGACCAAAGCCAGGCTCAGAGCAGCAGAGAGTGCTGCCCATGGAGGCACCACAGAGGGACTGTCTTGCTTTTGGAGAGAGGCATTGAGAACAGCATGCCCTGTAGGGAAGGTCGCTGCCAAAAGGTTCCGGGATGGGACCTGGACAGCTGCCCATTGTGGGGGTGTCCAAGCCTCACTCACATCTGGGATCAAGGGGCAAATGCGGGGAGGGTAAGGAGAAGAGGGCAGCCTGGAACACCAGAGGCTGCATAAGGCCACACACAATGGGGTCCACTCTGTGCTGGAGACCATTTTCTGCTCAGCCCCATTTTGTCCTGGACCAATCCTTGTAGAAAGGGCAATATAAGTGAATTACTGGGAAAATAATAATAATCAAGGCATTTTTATTATTCAATTCAATGAATATAAGATTACTCTGTCAACTTGCTATGCAGTTTCTGAATGTCACTTTCAACATCTATACGTATGTTACTGCAAACCCCAAAGCAGATGTGGACTACATCAGTCCATGCTGTGAATAAATCTGTCCTATATCATTTTCTGTTCTTAATGAAAACTCTTCAGAGCATTTTCTCCTCAGATGATTTGTTCTGCATTTAAGATTCCCTAAGGGGAACTGGGGAATGGCCATGGGACTCAGGCTGGAATCCATGAAACCCACCTTTCATATGATAGCATGCATGCAGAATTGGAAGGACCATAAAAGAATTCCAAACAATGTATGTATATGCTCCCCACTCAAGCAGTGAAGTGTTACCCCCACCTCTGAAGGGTGAACGATGCTTAGTGATATTCTTACAAAGGGTACAGTATGGAAGCAGGGGAACAGGAAAGAAACCTTGCCACAGAGAAGCCTGGTAAACACTTCCTTAGCCAGGTGATCACAGTTAACCTCTTCAATGGTAAGTTAATTTGAGAACATGTACGCTTGATATGTTGTGTTGAGAAGAGCAATTCAACTCTGTGTTGCTCCTCCCCAAAGCTCTTAACCCCAGTCTTGTTCAGTTGCTAAAGTTGTGTCCAACGCTTTGTGACCTCATGGACTGCAGCACGCCAGGCTTCTCTGTCCTTCACTATCGTTCTGAGTTTTCCCAAACTCATGTCCATTGAGTCGGTGATGCCATCCAACCATTTCATCCTCTGTCGCCCCCTTCTCTTTTTGCTTTCAATTTTTTCCTGGGATCAGGGTCTTTTCCAATGAGTCGACTCTTTGCATCAGTTTGCCAAATACTGGAGCTCCAGCTTGATCATAATCCCTTCCAATGAATACTCAGGGTTGATTTCCTTTAAAACTGACCCATTTGATTTTGCTGTCCAAGAGACTCTCAAGAGTCTCCTCCAGCACCACAATTTGGAAGCATTAGTTCTTCGGCATTCAGCCTTCTTTATGGTCCAGCTATCATGGTCCAACACCAGTCTAACCATTAGAAAATATCAGACAAACTCAAATCGAGATGCAGTCTACAGAATATTGATCTTCAGTCCTCAAAAGGCAAGTCAATTAGAAGCAGGGAAGCTCTGAGAAACTCTCATAACCTCAAGAAGCCAAAGGGAACATGTGTACTCAATGTGTACCACAGTTGGTTGAATTTTATCCCCCTCAAAAGCTATGTCCAAATGTCAGCCGTCAGTACCTGTGAATCTGACCTGCATTGGAAATGAGACTTTACAGCTGTAATTAGGTTAAGGACCTCAAGATGACATTATCCTGGATTTAGTGTGAGCCCTAAATTCAAGGACTGGGTGTCTTTATAAGAGAAATGAGGGGGGAGTTTGAAGCACACAGGCCCAAAGATGCACAAAGAAGGTCATAAAAAGATGGTCACAGAGATCAGCATCTTGCTCCAAGATATAGCCCACACAAAGCCAAGGAGTACCTGGGGCCACCAGAAGCTGGAAGAGTCATAAAGCATTCTCCCCAAGAGACTTTGGAGGAAGGGTACCCTGCACACTTAGGACTTTTCCTTCTGGAACTCCAGACAATATATTTACATTTTCAGACACTAAATCTGTGGTGATTAGTTCCAGAAACCCTAGGAAACTTATCCAATATCTTGCACGGGATCCTGGAGTGGAAAAATTACATTAGGGAAAAACTCATGAAATCCAAATATAGTGTGGAGTATAAATTAAAAACATTAATATTTCTCTATTAGTCGTGATAATAGATCATAGTAACTGGGAGAGGAAACTGGGTGGGAGGACCTATAGGATACATGGGAACTCTATTATTTATACAGCCTTTCTGTAAATCTAAAAGTTTTTAAAATTAAAAATTTTTAAACTGCATGGGGTGGGCTTCCATGGTGGCTCAGTGGTAAAGAATACACCGACCAGTGCAAGGAACATGAGTTTGATCCCTTGTCTGGGAAGATCCCATATGCCACAGAGCAGCTAAGCCCATGTGCCACAAATACCAAGCCAGAAACCTAGAGCCTGGGAGCTGCAGCTACTGTACCCCCCCCCCAATGCTAGACCCTGTGCTCTGCAATAAGAACAGCCACCACAATGAGAAACCCTTGCAACTAGAGAGTAGCCCCCTCTTGCTTCAACTAGAGAAAAGGCCAGGAAGCAATGAAGACCCAGCACAGCCAAATAAACAATTGCATGGGAAAACCCCTGCATGGACACAGATTTTTTTAACTTGTAAGTCATCCCAGGGGTATCTTTGTCCTAGAAAATGCTTGTTCCAGCTGGCAACCCATCAGGGTCTGTGAGTCAATCAATGGGGCCCAATTATTCTTTTTCCATTGATTCATCCTGCTCTCACCTCTGTTGACCCTTCACTTTAATTCAAGCGTGTGCCTTCAGCTGAATATGAATTAGTCCTGGCCTCTTTACAACCACATGGAGAACATCATCTGCTTGAAATTACTAAAGACTCAGAATTGGCGAGCCCTGAGTTTGGACAGGACTCTGTATATCATGTTGAAGCTGTCTGCCCCTACCAAATTTTCTGAGGCTTTTTATACCCACAGTGTAGATGGTCTCTATCATTAAGGAGATTTTCCATTTGAATCACGAGACTCCACCCCCATGACCATTGTAGATTGAATCAGGACTGAACAAGTGACTCAAGTCAAGCTAATCTAGTAATGTCAATGGTGTCTCAGATTGTGGGGAAAGTGATCAAACTAAAGAAAAAAAAAGAAACAGAGTTCAGAGCTGAGTCATAACAGGGGGCATGGCTTGGAGCTTATTTCATTTCCTCCCCCTCCTGCCCCCTGCAGCCTTAGTGCTCAAATTTTCCTTGGATGCAATGAGAGCTTAATTCTTTCCCAAATCCCCCTCTAATCTGAGCTAACCATGAAGGTTCTGTTTACTTTTTAATCAAGAGGATGCCTTCTAGGTATACCACATTGTTCAGCTACTCAATCTGCTTGAAATCAAGTGTTCATGTCATTTTCTTGCATACCATTCAAATAAGAATCTCACTATTTCTCCAGGCAACCCATCTCATATTGGTCAACTCCACTTCTTCGAAGGTTCGTTTTGATTGTCTATCAGAAAGTGTACCATTTTATCCCAGTTTTGCCATTCTGGACTACTCAGAACAAGTCCAAACATGTGTGTGCCTTTATTGTTCCCCCACCCACCCACTGCCAAAGCCAAAGTAATATTGTGCATCGGTTTAAAAAAAGATCACATTTTATATAAACCTTATGGAAACGGTCTACTCTCTCTCCACAAGACAGCCCTCCAACACCTCAAAGATGGGAACCATCCAGTATTCTTTTTTGAGCTGGGAACATTGAGTTCTTTCAGTTGTTGCTCACATAGGACATAATAGTCTCAGAAGTTTCCCAAGACTTGATTCACAGTTGTTCTTCCCTGATGTACAGACAGGTCATGTGTCATGAGCAAGTTCAAGATTGAAGCAAGAACGCAGGGTGGTAAATAAAATCTCATGGGTGTAACCAAGAGGATGTGCTGGGGCAAAAGAGTGAATATAGACTTGGGAGGGTGTTTGAAGGCGGCAGACCTCATAGGATGGAGGAGTGTTAAGAATCTGCATGCCTGCTTCAGAAATCCTAAGAGCTGGAAGCTCGTGTGTTGAGAGTAAAACACCAGGAGGAATTGTCATGGAGGGAGAGAATGGAAGAAAGTCCTGATCCAAATCAAAAAGGGGACCAGAGCCAGGATATGAATGGTGTGGATGAGACATTCTCTACTGGTACATCTCTTAGGATTCCTACCTACCCTCCATCCAGGGTACAACAAGTTCCTAACTTGCCTGGGGAGTGATTTCCATTGCAGAGGGGCAGGGGAATTGCTATTTTTGAATCAAATTCTGATAAAGACATGGAATGGTAACGTGGGAGTAACTGTCCATGGAAATTTGTGAGTGGAAGCAAAGGAGAATCTGGCATAGCCAGGCACTGATTCCACCCTTGAAAATACAGCCATTCAGGAAGAAGTCAAAATGCAAGGCTGGTTTTTCTGTAGTAAAATATCCCAATGAGAAAAGTAAGGCAGAAGGGACAAAAGAAACCATCATGGTTATAAATCAATATTTGGGCAAACTATGGGAGATGGTGAGGAACAGGGAGGCCTGGCATGCTGCTGTCCATTGTGTCGCAAAGAGGTGGGCAATACTTGGGGACTGAACAACAGCAACATAAATGAATATCAGGAACCTAGCTTACGAGAGTTTAAAAATAATGGTCACCAAAATCTGACCAAAGAACACATGATCCAGTGTATGAAAGATGGCCTACCTGCAGTCTTTAGTTTCCTGACCACTGCCTTAGATAAAGGGATGCACCCTCCATGTCCCTGATACATTTCACAGCTTTTCTCCAAGCCTTCTGGAACACAGATTAGAAGGTTAGCCCTCTTAGATCATGGAGGCAAAAGCAACAATCTAGGAATGGGGCAGCCACAAGTTAGAAGGAGCCTGGGCCCCACAGGTCTTTGTAGAGCAAGATTGCAATTACAGTGCAAACTTTATGTGAGTGAAGAAGAATATATATGTTGTACATGTCGTATATGAGGTCTCTGTCATACACACCCTGCCACTGGAGAAGAAGAGCAAGACAGGCAGGAAGAGCAACTTTGCCTTTTCCCTGTGGGGTTCTTGATGAACAAATGGAAACAAGACCAAATGGAAGGAACTTCCTGGTTGTCCACTGGGCTTCCCCTGCAGGGGCAAAACTTCAATCCTAGTTCAAGATATTAAGATCCTATAGGCTTCCCAATGCAGCCAAAAATGGTAATAAAAATAAAAATGAAAGAACAAGGAAGAGGTAACCTTATGAGGATTGTTTGGGACAGATTTCAAGTTCTCCTATAAGGTTATGTGCTGTTTGACTTCTCTCCAAACAGTCCCCTTCTATATCTTTTCAAGATGGGGCTCATTTTTCTTTTATTTGTTATTCATTTATTTACTTTTCAACCATACCTTACAGCTTACAGGATCTTTGTTCCCCAACCAGGAATTAGACCTAGCTTGGTGGTGAAAGCACCAAGTCCTAACCACTTGGTCCACCAGGGAATTCCCCAGATGGGACTGATTTTCCGTATAGATGAAGGAGACAGGCAATTGGAGGAGATCACAACCCACTCCAGTATTCTTGCCTGGGAAATCCCATGGCAAGAAGAGCCTCATGAGGTACAGCCCATGGAGCTACAGAGAGTTGTACACAGCCGAGCAATGGAGCAGACACAAGATAGGCAATAAAGAGAGCTTGTGTGTCCAACTCTTTGCGAGCCCGCCAGGGTCTTCTGTCCATGGGATTTCCCAGGCAAGAATACTGGAGTGGATAGCCATCCTCTTCTCCAGGAGATCTTCCCCACCAAGAGATGGAATCTTGGTCTCCTGCTCTGCAGGTGGATTCTTTACCATCTGAGCTGCCAGGGAAGGCTTTTGAAGCTACTACTAACAGCTCACTTACTACATATGAACTGTTTAAGCTATTCTGCGCCAGCTGACAAAGACAAATTTTGTTTTCCCAAGCAAATTTTTGTTTTCCTTCCAAGAAAAAAAGATAAATTATTTAGGGATGAGGTGGGAAATTCGCTTTGTGAATTAATGATCGCTTTTATCTCCTGAAACTTGGTTTGTCAGTAACATTCCTTTCTACTTATAGAGATGGTGTTTGTTTATATTCTAAGCAATCTACTTTTTTTCAAAGCCAGTGCCTACCTTAGAGGAGAAATGAACTGTATCAAAGCACACAACTTTCAAAGGTTCTTTTCTTCCACAGTGACTCAGAGTGAAGTATCTCTAACCTCCTTTATTGGGACCTGGGGAAGGCTGGGTTTTGCAATGTCAGCTTTTCTGAGCTAGAATGTCGCCAAACACTGGAGGCTGGCTCCAGGGTCATCTTGGTAAGAACAGAACCCTACGTAAGAAAATTTAGTGGCTGGTAGTGGAAAGGAGGTGACCTGTCTGCTGAAACATTTCATCATTCAGTGAATCATTATCATCTACCTAAGCTATAATGAATTCCAGGAAGCACAAGTCAGCAGCTCTCAACACATCAGTGGGTTTATCCCTTGTGAGTGTGTCACAGTCATTTACTGTTGTTGTTCAGTCGCTAAGTCATGTCCAACACTTTGCAACCCCATGGACAGCAGCATGCCAGGTTTCCTTGTCCTCCACTATCTCCCAGAGATAGTTTAAACTCATGTCCATTGAGTCGATGATGCCATCCAATGATCTCATCCTCTGTTTCCCCTTCTTGTCCTACCCTCAGTCTTTCCCAGCATCAGGGTCTTTTCCAATGAGTTGGCACTTTGTATCAGGTAAGCAAAGTATTGGAGCTTCAGTTTCAGCATCAGTCCTTCCAAAGAATATTAAGGGTTGATTTCCTATATGATTGACTGGTTGGATCTCCTTGAATCCTAAAGACTCTCAAGAGCCTCCTCCAGAATATTCATGTATTGGTTTTCTTACAATAGTGGAAGTACTGGAGTTTATGAACAATTTACCTTTTTAATAAAAAATATATAAGTCAGAGCAGTGTTTTACTCAGAGTTCATTTGGTTGCAAGCCACAGAAAACAAAGAAACAGTTCCAGAGAAAAGGGGAGGATGAACTCTCTCTCTGGGAAGTTTCAGGAGGACAGCCCCAGGCAGCGGGACTCAGTGATGGTCCAAGATTCTCTCTGTGCATCTCGGCCCCTGCTTTTTGTTGTGCTTGTGTCTTCCCGTGTACATGGTGACTTCCTGCTATAGAACTGGCTTTCTACATAAGGCTGGGATCCTGACCATTGGAAACTCATGGATTCACATGGAAGCTTACTTGCCCCCTTGACAGCTCATTGGGGATATAAAAAGGGGGCAAATCTCCAAGAGTGTGATTGACCCTTTGGGGTCACGTGCCCTCCTCCAGGCCAGTCACTAAGGGCTGGAAGGTGGGATATGATCATTGGTCCAGTCTGGCACTTTTCCCTACTCCCAAATCTATCACTGTGACTGAGAAGGCAGAAGATGGCAGCTTCTGTTCGGACAGAATGGGTGGAGGCAGGGGGTTGAGCAATTCCCCTAAAGAACGGGGAGTTTTGTCCCCTGAAGAAAGGCAGCTGTTCTTCCCAAGTATCTGTAAGGACTTGCAATGCTGCATATCTTTAAGAGGTCTGAGAGGATTTCCCTGGTGGCCCAGTGGTGAAGAATCTGCCTGTCAGTGCAGGGGACGTGAGTTTGATCCCAGCTCTAGGAAGATCCCATATGCTAAGGGGCAACTAAGCCAGTGTGCCACAGCTACTGAGCCTGTGTGCCCTAGATCCCATGTTCCACAATAAGAGAAGCCACCACAATGAGAAGCCAGCCCACCACAGCTAGGGAGTGGCCTCTGCCTACTGCAACTAGCACAAGCCTGTATGCAGCAATGCAGACCCAGCTCAGCCATAAATCACTATATAAAACATTTTAAAAAGTGTCTGATAATAGAACTAATGGAAATTTTGAATAACTTGGATAAAAGAGACTAACATTTTCTGAATGCTACAGGAGGGATCAGTCTCCTTACACTGAGAGCCCTTTCAAATGGCTCAATATCCCCTGTCAATAGGATTTCATCAAGGGGCATCATCCCCGCCCTCCTGATGAAAAGCCAGAGAATCCTGGATTTACTACCTCCTTTCCTCACTTCTTTTCATTCCATCCAAACCAGAGTACTCCATACACATGATCTAACAAGTCTAACAGTACCAGAAACAGAGTATACCTCCTGCCTTGTGGGCCAGTTATTTTCTTGTCTTTCTGATTTTGTTGAAGAATGAAACACAGGAGATAAAATTTTTCTGAGGTATTGCATACCTGAAAAGGTCTCTATTCTATCATTACATTAGGTTACTAGTTGACAGGGCATAGAATTTAAGTTTGGAAATCGTTTTCTCTTACAGTTTTGAAGATTTTATCCAACTGTTCAGGCTGAGAAAGCTGATTCCGTTTCTCCTCATTTTTAATCACTTGCATATTAATGACTTTTTGCTTTCTGGAAGCTTTTAGAGTAATTTCCTTATCCTTGGTATTCTAACATGATAATGGATCTTTTTCCATTCTTTGTGCTGATAATTCAGTGGGACTTTTTAAAATTGATATATGATTGACTTTTAATATTATATAAGTTACAGTGTATAATACAGTGATTCACATTTTTAATAGCTATACTCTATACTCCATTTATAGTTATTACGAAATGCTATATGCTGTACAATATATCCATGTAGCTTATTTTATTTTTGGCTATGCTGGGTCTTAATTGCCAAGGGGGCTCTTCTCTAGTTGTGGCGAGTGGGGGCTATATTTTAATTGCAGTGCATAGACTTGTCATTGTGGTGGCTTTTCCTGTTGCTGGGCACAGACTCTAGGGCATGGACTTTAGGCATGGGCTCAGCAGTTTTTGTGCATTGGATTAGTTACTCCAGGGCATGTGGGGGTCTTCCCAGATCAGGGATGGAATCTGTGTCTCCTGCACTGGCAGGCGGACTCTTTTTCACTGGAAGCCCCTGGTAGCTTATTTTATAACTAATAGTTTCTACTTCTTATTCTCCTTTCCTCTCTCCACTGGTAACCACTAGTTTGTTCTGTGTATCTGTTAGTCTGCTTTTTTGTTGTGGTTATATTCACTAGTTTGCTTTATTTTTTAGACTCCACATATAAGTGAACTCATACAATATTTGTCATTCTCTGTCCAACTTATTTCACTCAGCATAATGCCCTTCAAGTCCATCCATTTTGCTGCAAATGGAAAAGCCACATTAATGTTTATGACTGAGTAGTATTCCTCTCGACATATATGTATATCAAGTTTTATTTATCCATTCATCTATTGATATGGTTGTTTCCATATCTTGGCAATTGTAAATAATGATGCTATGAACATTGAAGGGACATGTAGCTTTCCAAGGTGGGTCTTTCAATCTGTGAATTGGTGTCATTGATCTCTGGGAAGTTTTTTAATCATGGAATTCTCTAGGCTAGAATACTGGAGTGTGTATCCATTCCCTTCTCCAGGGATTCTTTTTGTTATGATTCCTCTAATATTTCTTTCTGGAGCTATAATTTGCCTGTTGGATTCTCTGGATTTATCTTCTACTTTTCTTCTGTGGTCTCTCTGTGATTTTTGTTTGCTCTCTTGGAACTGTCCCTTAAGCTTATCTTCCAACTTCTCTCTCCATATTTTTCCTGCTTCCATAAGTTTAATGTTCAAATGCTTCTTCCTTATGATTAAGAATTTTTAGCATGTTTTTTTTACCGTTTCATGGATGTAATCCAACCCCTACGTGTCTGAGTGTATTAATCATTTTAAGGCATTATTTTCTCTGTCCACCTGTGTTGTCTCTGAGCTCCCCACTCCTTTTTTTCTGTTTGTAACTTCTGTCTTCTATATTGGATGCTTTCTTCAGATATCTGGTAATCTTTTGCTTTTCAGTCTTGTATTTCTTTACTTTTACTTTTTTACTTTCTTCACTGTGCGATGCAGCTTGCAGGATCTTAGTTCCACAACCAGGGATTAAACCCATACCTTCTGCATTGGAAGTGCAGAGTCCTAACAGTACTTATATGTCAGTAGTTACAGATCACTGTCCTGGGGTCCTTGTGTTTCGCTAGAGAAGAATGTTTCAGTGTCCTGCCTGAAGTGTATCCATTGGGCAGAGAGAATTCTTTGAATGGGGTGGCACTGAACCTCTCACTTAATCCTTCCTTTAAAATACAGAGCCTTGGGGCTTCCCTGGCAGTCCAGTGGTGAAGACTACACCATCTAAGGCAGGGGGTTCAGGTCCCCTGGTCGTGGAGCTAAAATCCCACACACCTCATGGCCAAAAAGCCAAATCATAAAACAGAAGCACTATTGTAACAAATTCAGTGAAGACTTTAAACATGGTCCACATTAAAAAAAAATAACTATTAAATAAATAAAGTAAATTGCAGAGCTGCATCCTCTCCACTGTGCCTGTTTCCCCTATTCAACCTCTGATCAGAATAAAAGCCCAGTTTCCTGTCTGTGTCAGAGGCTGGGGAATACGTGGAGATGCGTGGAGCAGGTAAGTGGGTTGTGGATCCCACTTCCAACCCTGCGTTTGGCCCCATCTTCACTCCTACCTTCTGCCGGAACGGGAGCCCGCTGAGTCCTCATGGTCCTGCCTTCTCAGCTCTGCAACCTGCTTCTTCTGCTTCTCATTTCCAAAATGTCAACCTCTCTTCCCTATTTTATTGCTGCTCCCTTCATCGTTTCCCTTTGTATTTTAACAATATCTTATCTTTTGACTATCTTTTTAGTTGGGAACAAACAGCTGAATGAATTTGCTCCATTGTCCACCTTTAGCTGGCAGACCAGAGTCTACCATGCAGGAGCAAAAGGACAGGGTGAAGTGAGTGGGTGGGCTCGGGAGCCAGACACATCTACGGCTGAGTTCTGCCTTCACGTTTCCATAATCCTTTGTGACCTTGGGCAAGATGATCAATCAGCCTCTCTGAGCCTAGTCGGCACAGGGGAATAAGGCCTCATAATGAGTGGAGGGGGTTATATTGTGAGTTTTCTTGAGTTGTGGTGGGAAACTTGGGGATCCACTCAAATCATGACAGGGACCTCAGTGAGCCTCTCATCTTGCCCAGGGAAGTCAAGTCTGTTTTTGAGTTGCCTGCAGGAGTGTGCGATTGCTCTGGAGTCGCTAATGGGGCATCATAGGAACTCATTTCGATTTAAGGCCGAGGAACTTGGGGTTCCATCTAGATTAGTGACATGGATCTTAGGGTTCCTATCAAGTTTAAGCTAGGAGTCATGTCTTGGCTCATGTTGAGGCATGGGACATTGCTTTTCTCTTCCTTTTACAACACGTGTGTGTGGGGGGGTCAGGACCCCTGTCCAGTTGAGGCAGGAAATTGGGGCTGTTTATAGAGATAAAACAGGGAATTAGGACTCCCCTTGTGTTGTGAGGTGAATACCCAGAGGTGCAGGAGAAGCAGGACTTATCTAGAGTTGAGGGGTTCCTCGGTGTCCTTTCAATTTGCGGCGAAAATCTCTGGGTTACACTTGAGTTAAAATAGGTGAGAAAGGCCTCCTCTTGAGATGTGAGAGGAATGTCGGGTGTCCTCCTGAGATGATGCAGAGACTAATAGGCCCTTATCTAGCGAAGAGGTGGAGAATATGGGTCTCTTTCAAGTTGTGACGGGTAACACGAGGTTCCTCTTGAATGGCGATGCATATCTTGGGGATTCTATTGAGTTGCATAAAGGGGTTGTCAGCTTCCTTTTGAGATTCAAAAGGGAATGTGAGACTGTTCTGGAGATGCTGCATGGATAAGGGCCTCACTTTGCATTGAGGGGGGGATCTCTTAATTTCTTGAGTTTTGGCTAGAAGTTTAGTGTTCTACTCTATCTACCACTTTGACCTCAGGGAAAATCTCTTGAAGCCTCAAAAAAATCAAAGCAATATTCGAGTTTCAAAGAGGAGCCAAAGAAGTTGCTAGAGTAACTGCTGGGGAATCAGGCCTCATCTCACATTCAGACAGAAATCTTGGGATGTTCCTCGAGTTGCGGTGGGCAGTTTTGGATTCCCCTCGATTTGGGACATGGTGCTCTGGGAGCCTCTAATGTTGCCTCAGGGAAGCCAGGCCCTCCTTTCGATGTGGGAGGACCATCGTGGGATCCTTCTGGAGGCACTGCAGTGGAATAGAGCCTCATTGGAGTTGAGGTGTGAAAATCAGGGTTCCTCTCCAGTTTCAACAGGGATATCAGAGTTCATATTAAATTCTTATAAGAGAGTCAGCCCCCATCTCGTTTTGAGGCATGTAACCCCTATTACCTCTCAAATTGTCAGAACTCCTTTTAGTTCAGGTGGGTCATTTGAGCTTTTCCTAGATGTGTGCAACAGGGGAATCAGACCTTTATTCATGTACCAGGTGGGTATACCTGAGGTTCCGTTCTAGTCTCCCCAGGAAAATTAGGCCTTATGTCAAGTGAAGGGGAACATCTTCTGGTTTCTGTCTTGTTGTGGTCAGAAGCTGAGGTTCCAGTCAAGACATGATGGGGACCTCAATGATCCCAGGGAGGTCAAGTCTCTTTTTGAGTGTCCTGCAGGAAAAAAGGATTGCTCTGGAGTCGCTGCAAAGTCATGATAGGAACTCATTTCCTTTGAAGGCAGGAAAACTCAGGGTTCCATCTCCATTTGCAACATAGATCTCAGGGTCCCAATTGATATTAAATAGGGAGAGAGGCATCGGCTCAAGTTGAGGCATGGAACTGCGCTTTTCTCTCTTGTTGTAAAGAGGATGGGTCAAGACTCCTGTCCAGATAAGGCAGGTAATATGGGTTTTTATTTAAAGGAACAACAAGGGAGTTAGGCCTCAATTCATGCGATGAGGCAAATACCCAGAGGAGCATGAGAATCAGGACCTATCTTGAGTTGAGTGACAATTGATGTCCTTTCAACTTCCGGCAGGAACTTCTGGGTTTTCCTCAAGTTTGATTAGATGAGAAAGACCTCCTCTTGAGGTGCAAGAAGAACTTTGAGAGTCTTCTTGAGGTGACACAATGGCTAATCGGCCATCATCTCTCCAAGAGGCGGGGAACACCTCTTCCGAGTTATGGCGGTGAACACGAATTTCCTGTTGAATGGCAACGAGTATCGTGGGGATTCTCTTGAGTTGCATGCAGGGAGTCAAGCTTTCTCTTGAGATTTGAGAAGGAATTTGCGACTGTACTGGAATCGCTGCACAGGAAAACGACCTCACCTCACACTGAAGGGGAA
>ML661371.1:38624-50150 GCA_007570785.1 Antilocapra americana
TTAGGCCTCAATTCATGCGATGAGGCAAATACCCAGAGGAGCATGAAAATCAGGACCTATCTTGAGTTGAGTGACAATTGATGTCCTTTCAACTTCCGGCAGGAACTTCTGGGTTTTCCTCAAGTTTGATTAGATGAGAAAGACCTCCTCTTGAGGTGCAAGAAGAACTTTGAGAGTCTTCTTGAGGTGACACAATGGCTAATCGGCCATCATCTCTCCAAACGGCGGGGAACACCTCTTCCGAGTTATGGCGGTGAACATGAATTTCCTGTTGAATGGCAACGAGTATCGTGGGGATTCTCTTGAGTTGCATACAGGGAGTCAAGCTTTCTCTTGAGATTTGAGAAGGAATTTACGACTGTACTGGCATCGCTGCACAGGAAAACGACCTCACCTCACATTGAAGGGGAAATCTCTTCATTACTTAAGATGCGGCAGGAAGTATAATGTTCCTTTCCATCTGACACTTTGACCTCAGGGAACCACTCATGAAGCCACAGGTATGTCAAGGCATCTCTGGAGGATGAAGGAGGAGCCGAGGAAGATTCTCGAGTCACTGCAAGAGAACCAGGCCTCATCTTGCATTCAGAGGGAAATCTTGGGATGTTCTTATAATTGCGGTGGGCAGTTTCTCAGGTTGAAATGGCAGTTTTGGATTCCTTTCGAGTTGTGACATGGTCTTCTGGGAGCCTCTAACGTTGTCTCAGGGAAGTCAAACCCTGGTTTCGATGTGCTAAAACCATTTTGGTGCTCTACTCAAGTCACTAAGGTTGGATAGGGGCTTATCTGGAGTTGAGGCATGAAACTCAGGATTCCTCTTCATTTTCGACAGGGTTATAAGGGTTCCTATTAAATTTCTACAAGAGAGTCATCCCTCATCTCGTTTTGAGGAATGTAACTCCTCTTTCGTCTCCAGTTGTCAGAACTAGTTTTAGTGTGGAGGGTCATTTGGGCATTTCCTGGATGTGTGCAGTAAGGGAATCAGAACTTTATCCATGTAGTTGAGGATAAACTTGGGGTTCTGTTCAAGTCACTGCAGGGAAATAAGGCCTCATCTTGAGTTGAGGGGAATATATTGTGGTTTTTCTCGAGTTTTGGTGGAAGTCTTGGGATTCCAGTGGAGCCGTGACAGGGACCTCATTGAGCCTCTCATGATGCCCAGGGAAGACTAGTCTATTTGGAGTCGCCTGTAGTAGAATGGGATTGCTCTGGAGACACTTCCAGGATATTATAGGGTCTCATTTCAAATTAAGGTGGGGTGACTGAGGGTTCCATCTCCATTTGCAACGGGGACCTCAGGTTCCTAACGAGTTGAAACTGGGAGAAATGTCTCGGCTCGTGTTGAGGCATGGGACTCTGCATTCCTCTTGTGTTGTTAAAGGAGAGGGAGTAAGGACTCCTGTTTAGTTGATGCAGGTAATTGGGGCTTTTTCTCGAGGTACAACAAGGGAGTTAGGCCTTCCTTCATGTTGTGAGTCGAATACCCGTGAGTGCAGGAGAAACAGGCCTTAACTGGTGTTGAGAGGCTGCTCAGTCTCCTTTCTGGAGGCAGGAATTTCTGGGTTCCTCTCTAGTTTCAATAAGTGAGAAAGGCGTCCTTTTGAGGCCAGGGAGGAATGTCGGGTGTGACCTCGAGATGAAGAATGGGGCTAATCGGCCCTCATCTCACAATGAGGTTGGGTACACGGAGTTCTTTTGAGTTGCGGCGGGGAACACAAGGCTCCTCTTGAATGATGACACCTATCTTGAAAATTCGCTTGAGGTGTATAAAGGGAGTCAAACTTCCTTCTAGATTTGAGCTCTCGTGGTGCTGCCCCGTTAAAGTGCCTCATTTTGCCTTAATGAGGGAATCTCTTATTTTCTTGAGTTGATGGGGGAAGTATAGTGTTTCTCTCAATGTGCCACTTTGACTTCAGGGAACCCCTCGTGAAACCTAAGGGAAGTCAAGGAAACTTTTTAGATATGAGGAGCAGCCGAGGAAGGTTCTCAAAGCACAGCAAGGAAATCAGGCCTCATCTCACATTCCACCGTGAAATCATGATAGGTTTCTAGAGTTGAGGCAGGCAGTTTCACAAGTTGAGGCCAGCAGATTTGGATTCCACTCGAGTTGTGACATGGTCCTCTGCGAGCCTCTAATGTTGCCTCAGGAATGTCAGGCCGTGCTTTTGATGTGCAATTGCCATCTTGGTGCTCTACCTGAGTCACTACGGTGGACTAGGGCCTCATCTGGAGTTAAGGCATGTAACTCAGGGTACTTCTTCATTTTTGACAGGGCTATCAG
Source organism: Antilocapra americana (assembly GCA_007570785.1). Lineage (NCBI taxonomy): Eukaryota > Metazoa > Chordata > Mammalia > Artiodactyla > Antilocapridae > Antilocapra > Antilocapra americana. The sequence goes on from ML661371.1 coordinate 40,906, forward strand.
AGTTCATATTGAGTTTCACCAAGAGAGTTTGCTCTCATCTCGTTTTGAGGTATGTAACTCCCCTTTCCTCTCTAGTGGTCAGGACTCCTTTTAGTTAAGGCTGGGCTTTTGGGCTTTTCCTAGATGAGTGCAACATGGGAGTCAGATATCCATCTGTGAAGCTGAGACTAAACCTGGGGTTCTGTTTAAGTCACCACAGGAAAATAAGTCTTCTTCTTGAAGTGAAGGAGTTATCTTGTTGTTTTTCTCAAGGTCCGGTGACAGCTTGGCATTGCACTCGAGTCATGAAGTCAAGGCAAATTGGGAGATTTTAGGAGGCGCCAAGGAAGGTTCTAGAGTCACTGCAGGGGAATCAGGCCTCCTCTCTCATTCAGATGGAAATCTTGTGATGTTTCTCGAGTTGTGGCGTGCAATTTCTTGAGTTGCAGCCAGCACTTTTGGATCCCTCTCAAGTTGTGACATGGTCCTCTGTGAGCCTCTAATGTTGCTTCAGGGAAGTCAAGCCCTCATTTTGATGTGCAAGGGCCATCTCATGGCTCTTCTCCAGTCACTACAGAATAGGGCATCATCATAAGTTGAGGAGTGAACCTCAGGTTTTGTCTCTAGTTTTGAAAGGGATATCATAGCTCCTATTGAGTTTCTCCAAGAGAGTCAGCCCTCATCTCGTTTTGAGGTATGTAATTCCTCCTTGCTCTCGAGTTGTCAGAACTCTTTGAATTGAGGTGGAGCATTTGGACTTTTCCTAGATGTGTGCAACCAGAGAGTCAGACCTCCATCCATGTAGCTGAGGAGAAACCTGCAGTTCTGTTCAAGTCACCACAGGCAAAGAAGGCTTCATCTCGAGTTGAGGGGGTTATACTGTGCTTTTTATCGAGTTTTGATGGGACGCTTTGGGTTCCACTCGAGTCGTGGCAGGTACAACAGTGAACCTCTCATTCTGCCCAGTGAAGTCAGGTCTCCTTTTGAGTTGCCTGCAAGAGTGTGGGTTTGCTCTACTGTCACTTCCAGAATATCATAGGGACTCATTTCAAATTAAGTCGTGGGAACTTAGGGTTCCTCTCCATTGCCAACACAGATGTCAGAGTCCCTTTTGAGATGAAACTGGGAGGAAGGCCTGAGCTCGTGTTGAAGCCTGGGACTCCATGTTCCTCTCCTGCTATAAAAGGGGGAGGGGTCAGGACTCCTGTCTCGCTGAGGCAGGTAATTGGAGCTTTTTCTCGAGTTACAGCAAGGGAGTTAGGGCTCCCTTCGTGTTCCGAGACAAATTCCCAGAGGTGGTGGAGAGTCAGGCTTTATCTGTAGTTGAGGGGAAACTCGGTGTCCTTTTGACTTGTGACAAGAAGCTCTGGGTTTCTTTCCAGTTTCAATTGGTAATAAAAGTGTCCTCTTGAAGTGCAAGTGGAATGTCTTGTGTACTCTCAAGAAGACACAGAGGCTCATCATCTCTCATCTTGCGATGAGGTGGAGAATATGTGGCCTTTCGACTTGTGGCAGGAAGCATGGGATTCCTCTTGAATGATGATAAGTATCTTGTTGATCATCTTGAGGTGCATAAAGGGAGCCAAGATGCCTCTTGAGATTCGCGAGGGAACTTGGGAGTGTTTTGGAGGCACTGCATGAGAAAAATGGCCTGACCTCACATTGAGAGGGGATTTCTTTGTTTCTTGATTTGTTGCAGGAAGTACAGTGTTCTTCTCAGTCTGCCAGTTTAAACTCAGGGTCCCACTACTGAAGCCTCAGGGAAATTAAAACAACTTGAGAGATTTGATCAGGAGCAGAGGAAGGTTCTCGAGTCACTGGAGGGGAATCAGGCCTCATCTCACATTCAGAGGGAAATCTTGAAATGTTTATTGAGTTATGGCGGGCAGTTTCTCGAGTTGCAGCGGACACTTTTGTATCCCCTTCATGTTGTGATGTGGTCTTCTAGGAGCCTCTAATGTTGTGTCAGGGTATTCAGGCCCTCTCCTTAATGTGCGAGGGCCATCTCTCTGATGACACATTCTCGAGTCACTACTACGGAATAGGCCCTCACATTTAGTTCAGGTGTGAACCTCAGGTTTCCTCTCGAGTTTCGACAGGGCTATCAAGTTCCTATTGAGTTTCTCCAAGAATGTCACCCCTCATCTAATTGTGAGGTGTGTAACTCCCTTTTGCTCTCGAGTTATCAGAACTCCTATGAATTAAGGCGGGGCATTTGGGCATTTCCTAGATGTGTGCAACAGGTGAGTCAAACCTACATCCATGTAGCTGAGATGAAACCTGTGGTTGTGTTCAAGTCACTGCAGGAAAATAAGGCCTCATCTCGAGTTGAGGGGGTTATATTGTGATTTTTCTCGGGTTTGGGTTGAAAGCTTCGGGTTCTAATAGAGTCATGTTGGGGACCAGAGTGAGCATCTAGTCTTCCCCAGGGAAGTCATGTCTCCTTTCGCGTTGCATGCAGAAGCGTGGGATTACTCTGGACTCACTTCTGGGATATCATAGGGTCTCATTTCAAATTATCGTGGGGAAACTCAGGGTTCCATCTCCATTTGTGACATGAATGTTGGGGTCCCTATCAAGATGAAACTGGGAGGGAGGCCTCAGTTCATGTTGAGGCATGGGACTCCGTGTTCCTCTCATGTTGTAAAAGGGGGAGGAGTCAGGACTCCTGTCTAGTTGAGACAGGTAATTGGAGCTTCTTCTCACGGTACAACAAGGGAGTTAGGCCTCCTTTCATGTTCAGAGGCGAATTCCCAGAGGTGCTGGGGAATCAGGCTTTATCTGAAGTTGAGGGTAAACACGCTGTCTTCTGACTTGTGGCAGGAAGTTCTGGCTTATCTCGAGCTTCACTTGGTGAGAAAGCCCGCCTCTTGAGGTGCAAGAGGGACGTCGTGTGTTACTTAGAGAAGATGCAGGGGCTAATCATCCCTCATCTTGCGAAGAGGTGTAGAACACGGGGCCTTTTGAGTTGCGACAGTGAGCACTAGGTTCCTCTTGAATGATGATGTGTATCTTGGAGATCCTTTTGATGTGCATAAAGGGAGCCAACCTTCCTCTTGGGATTCGAGAGGTAACTTGGGTGTGTTCTGGAGGTGGTGCATGAGAGAAAAAGCCTCACCTCACATTGAGGGGTAAATCCCTTCGTTTCCTGAGTTGTGGCGGGAAGTATAATGTTCTTCTTGATCTGCCTTTTTAAAATCAGGGACTCTCTCATGAAGCCTCAGGAATATCAAGGCAACTTGGGAGGTTTGAGAAGGAGCCAAGGAGGTTCTCAAGTCACTGCAGGGCAATCAGGCCTCATTTTGTATTCAGAGGGAAATCTTGGGATGTTTCTCAGGTTGTGGTGAGCAGTTTTTCGGGTTGCAGCAGGCATTTTGGGATACCTCTCTAATTGCTATGTGGTCATCTGGGAGGCTCTCATGTTGTCTCAGGGAAGTCAGACACTTGTTTCGAGGTGCAAGGGCCATCTTTGGGCTCTTCTCGATTCAATACAGCAGAATAAGCCCTCATCTTTACTTGAGGTTTGAATCTCAGGTTTCCTCTATAGTTTCAACAGGGCTATCAGAGTCCCTATTTAGTTTCTCCAAGAGTGTCATCCCTCATCTCGTTGTGACGTATGTAACTCCTCATTGCTCTCCAGTTGTCAGAACTCCTTTTTATTGAGTCGAGGCATTTGGGCTTTTCCTAGATATGGGAAACAAGGGATTCAGACCTCCATACATGTAGCTGAGGAGAAACCTGGGGTTCTGTTCAAGTCATCGCAGGGTAATTAGGCCTCATCTCGAGTTGTGAGGGTTATATTGTGCTTTTTCTCGAGTTTTGGTGGGAAGATTCGGGTTCCACTTAAGTCTTGGCTTGGACCCCAGTGAGCCTCTCATCTTTCGCAGGGAAGTCTAGTCTCCTTTTGCATAGCCTGCTGGAGCATGGGATTGCTTTGGAGTCGTTTGTGGCATATCATAGGGTCTCATTTCAAATTAATGCGAGGGAACTCAGGGCTCCATCTCCATTTGCAACACAGATTTTGTAGTCCCTATGGATTTGGAACTGGGAGAAAGGCCTCATCTCGTGTTGAGGCATGGGACTCCATGTTCTCAAGGTACAACAAGGGAGTTAGGCCTCCCTTCATGTCCTGAGGTAAATTCCCAGAGATGCTGGAGAATCCGGCTTTATCTGAAGTGGAGGTGCAACTCGCTTTCTTTTCGACTTGCGGCAGGAAGCTCTGGGTTCCTCTCGAGTTTCAATTGGTGAGAAAATCCTCCTTTTGAGTTGTGACTGGAACGTCGTGTGTCCTGTTGAGACGACACAGGGACTAATCAACCTCATCTCGCAATGAGTGGGAGAGCATGGGTCCTTTCCTGTTGTGGCAAGGAGCTGGAGGTTCCTCTTGAAAGATGGCGCATATCTTGGAGATCCTCTTGAGGTGCATAAAGGGAGCCAAGCTTCTTCTTGAGATATGAGAGGTAACCTGGGAGTATTCTGGGGGCACTGCATCAGAAATAAGCCTCACCTCACATTGAGAGGGGAATCTCCTCAATTCTTAGTTGTGGGAGGAAGTATAGTGTTCCTCTCAATCTGCCACATTAAATTCAGGGCCACTCTCTTGAAACCTCAGTGAAGTCAAGGAAACTTGGGAGGTTCCATGAGGAGCCGAGGAAGGTCCTCAAGTCACTGTAGGAGAATCAATTTTCATCTCGCATTCATAGAGATATCTTGAGATGTTTCTCGTGTTGTAGTGGGCAGTTTCTCGAGTTGCCCTGGGGACTGTTGGATTCCTCTTGAGTTGCCACGTCGTCCTCAGGTAACCTCTAATGTTGCCTCATGGAAGTCAGGTCCTCGTTTTGATGTGCAAGGGCCATCTCGGGGCTCTTGTCGAGTCACTACTGCAGAATAGGGCCTCACCTTTAGTTGAGGTATGAATCTCAGGTTTCCTTTCTTGTTTTGACAGGGCTACATATCAGAGTTCCTATTGAATATCTCCAAGAGAGTCAGCCCTCATCTCGTTGTGAAGTCTGTAACTTTGATCTTGAGTTGTCAGAACTCCTTCTTATTGAGGCGGGGCATTTGTGCTTTTCCTAGATGTGTGCAACAGGGGTTTTAGACTTTATCCGAGTATCTGAGGAGAAACCTGGTATTCTGTTCAAGTCACCGCAGGGATATAAGGCCTCATCTTTAGTAGAGGGGTTTATATGGTGCTTTTTCTCCTGTTTTGGTGGGAAGCCTTGACTTCCACTCGAGTCGTGTCGAGGACCTCAGTGAGTCTTTCTTCTTGCCCAAGGGAGTCAAGTCTCCTTTTGAGTTGCCTGCAGGTGAGTGGGATTGCTCTGGTGTTGCTTCCGGGATATCATAGGGTCCCAATTTAAAGTAAGGTTGAGGAACTCAGAGTTTCATATAGTGCTTATGATGTCATACATATATTGGGTGTGATATCATGCATGCATTGGTTGTGATATCATCCATACAGTGGGTGTACTGACACCTGTGTAGTGGATGTGATGTCGGACATAGTCAGTGTTATGTCATAAGTATTGTATTTTGATATCATAAAGAGTGTGAAGTCATGGATAGTGCTTGTGATGTCATACATAGGCACAATGTGATGTCATATCTATAGTGGGTGTGAATTCATCAATAAAATTGGTGTGATGACACAGATATATTGGATGTGATACCACATGTGGTGTGATGTCGTAAAGAGTGAATGTCACATCATATATAGTGAATATGATGTCATACACATCGTGAGGTTGTCATACACAACCTTACTTCAGTCATATATGCAGTGTGTGTGATTAGACAGATACAGTTAATGTGATCTAAGGAATACAGTGGTTGTTATGTCTTAAAGACGGAGGTGTGATGTCATAAAGTGTGGATGTGATGTCATTTATAATTTATATGATGACATAGATATTGGGGTGTGATATCATACATACCCCAATGATGTATGTCATCTACACAGTGGATGTGATGACACAGATACAGGGCATGTGATGGAAGATATAGTGGATGTGATGTCATATACCCTGGATATGCTATTGCAAATAAAGTGAATTTATGTCATAGATACAGTGGCTGTGATGGCACATGCATACTGGATGTGATGTCACATACACAAGATGTGATGTCATATATAGCGGGTGTGATGTCATGAATACAGGGTATGTGATGTCATAAAGAGTGAGTGTGATATCATATGTACTCCATATGATTCCATACATATATTGGATGTAATGTCATTCATACAGTGTGTGTGATACCGTCTACATATTGGGTGAGATGACACAGAGTGGATGTGATCAGTTATAGTGGGTGTGAAGTCATAAATACTGTGATGTCAAATAGAGTGAATGTGATGTCATGTATACTAATTGTAATGCCATGTATACACCCAGTGTGATTTTATACATAGATTGGTTGTGATGTCACCAATAGAATGGATGTGATGACATGTGGAAGCGATGTCACATGTATAGAAGACGTGGTGTCATATACAGTTGAGGTGACTTCATATATATTGGATGTGATGTCATGAATACAGTGGTTGTGATGCCAAAGATGGAGAAGTGGGTTGTCATGAAGAGTGGACGTGTTATAATATATAATGCATAGGATGTCTCAATTTAAAATAAGGTTGTCACACATATAATGGGTGTGATACCATACATATAGTTGATGTGTTGACACAGATACAGTGGATGTGATGTCAGATATAATGGGTGTGATGTCATATACTGGACGTGATTTCAGATATAGTGAGTTTGATGTCAGATCCAGTGGTTGTGTTGTCACACAGAGTGTGTGTGGTGTCCTATATAGTGGATATGATATCATAATCATAGTGGGCATAATGTTATAGATAGTGTGGCTGTGATGCCACAGGTATAAAATACAGTGGAAATGATGTCATAAATACCATTGTGTGATGGTAAGTAAAGAGTGGATGTGATGTTATATATAGTGCATATGATGGCATATATATAGTGGGTGCAATGTCATATGTAGAGTGGGTGTGAAGACACAGAATGAGTGTGATGTCAGATGTAGTAGGTTGATGTGATATATAGTGATTGTGTTCTTATTGCACACAATATGTGTAATGTCATATAACATGGATATGATAATATAAATGTAGTGGGTGTGATGTCATCAATAGAGTTGTCATGATGTCTCATGTATAGTTAATGTGATGTCATCATCATTGAATGTGATTTCACATATAGTGGCTGTGATATAATGAATACTGTATATTTTATGTCATAAAGAGTGAATGTGATGTCATGTACAGTGCATGTGAAACATAGACATGTCCAAATTGATGTCATATATAGAGTATTTGTGAGTTCATCAATAGAATGGGTGTGATGGCACAGATACAGTGGATGCAATGTCACATGTATCCAAAATGTGATGTCATATTCGGTGGATGTGATGTCATATATGAGTGTGATATCATGAATGCAGTAAATGTGATGCAAAATATATCAGTGCAACGTCACAAAGAGCGGATGTGATGTCATATATAATGCATATGATGTCATACATATCATGGGTATGGTGTCATACATACAGCAGATGTGATGACATAGGTACAGTGGATGTGATGTAGACACAGATAGTGTGATGTCATAGATACAGTGGCTGGGTAGTCGATGTGACGTCATAACTAGTGGATGAGATGTCATATATAGTGAGTGTAATGTCATGAATACAGTGGATGTGATGTCATAGAGAATGGATATGATGTCATAGATACTGCATATGATGTCATGTATATCTCAGATGTAATATTGATACAATGGGTGTGATGACACTGATACATTGTGTGTGATGTGAGATATAGTGTGTGTGATGTCAGATATAGTGGTTCTCTTGTAAAATACACTGAGTGTGATGACATATATAGTGGATATGATGTCATAAACATACTGGGCGTGATGTCATCGATACAATGGCTGTGATGTCACATGTATAGTCGATGTGATGTCATAATCTGTGGATGTGATATTACATATAGAGGGCATGATATCATGAACAGAGTGGATGCGATGTCATACAGTGGACAAGAAGTCCTAGAGTGAGTGTGATATCATGAATACATCTGATTTGATGTTTGAAACACTGTGGTGTGATGTCATAAAGAGGGGATATGATGTCATATAGAGCATATGATATCATACATATACTGGGTGTGACGGACATAGAGTGGGTGTGATATCATCTATACAGTGGGTTGAATGATACAGATACAGTGGAAGCGATATCAGATATAGTGTGTGTGATGCCATACGTAGAGTGGTGTGATGTCCAAGAGAATGGGTAGGATAACATATATACTGCATATGATGTCATACATATATTGGATAAGATATACATACATACAATGTGTGTGAAATCATCAATAGACTGGTTGGGTTGTGACGATGCAGTAGAGTGGGTGCAATGTCATTAATACTGTGATTAAATGTCATAAATAGTGAATGTGATGTCGAGTCTAGTGCATGTGATGTCATACATATGCCCAATGTGACGACACAGGTAATGGATGCTCTGTTATTTGTATAGAGGATGTGATGTCATATACAGCTGATGTGACTTCACATATAGTGGGTGTGATGTCATGAATACAGTGCAAGTGATGTCTTAAATACAGTGATGTGATTTGATAATGAGTGGATATGATGTCATAAAGAGCGCATTCGATTCCATACATATATTGGGTGCGATGTCATACATAAAGTACTTGTCATATCACCTATAGAGTGGGTTTGATGACTCAGATTGATGCAATATCACAAGTACAGAAGATGTGATTTCATATACATTTGATGTGACTTCATATACATTGGGTGTGATGTCATGAGTACATTGGATGTGATGTCATAAATATAGTGGTGTGATGTCATAAAGAGTGGATGTGATGACATATATAGTACATATGATATCATACATATAGAGGGTGTGATGTCATACATACAGTGGTTTTGATGAAAGGATACAGTGGAGATCATGTCAGATAGAGTGAGTGTGATGTCAGTTATAGTGTTTGTCTTGTCATTCACACAGTGCTCATGATGTCTCTTTAGTGGATATAATGCCATAAACATAGTGAGAGTGATGTCACAGATAAATTGCCTGTGATTTCACATGTAGAGTGGATGTGATGTCATAAAGTGGATGAGCTATCATATAGAGTGGGTGTGATGTCATGATTACAGTGGATGTGATGTCATAAATACAGTGGGCTGATGTCATAGAGAATGGATATG
>SRVM01013509.1:0-17076 GCA_007570785.1 Antilocapra americana
GGAAATCCAACTTTGCCGGCTGAACCAACATATTCCAAAGAAGATTTAAAATGGATAAAAAGACTACCTATGGCCCAGTGCCTGGCGGGATGGTGGAGGGCTACGGACTGTTTCTTAATACTACCTGAAAAATTGAAAGACCAAGTATTAAATAAGATGCACCAGTCAACTCACCTGGGGGCCAGAAAAATGCAAGACCTAGTGAGGCACGCGAAGGTTAAAATAAAAAATGCCAGAACCAAAATGAAAACTGTAGTGGCTGGATGCACGGTGTGTCAGGTTACCAACGCCACCTGACATGCCCCCAACCCAGGTGTGAGAGAACACAGAGAAAGGCCTGGAGCCTACTGGGAAGAGGATTTTACTGAGGTAAGACCAGGGTGATATGGCTATAAATACTTGCTAGTTTTTATAGACACCTTTTCAGGATGGACTGAAGCCTTCCTAACCAAAAGTGAAACTGCCACGGTGGTAGCCAAGAAACTTTTGGAAGACATTCTGCCCCTGTTTGGATTCCCAGTACAGGTAGGATCTGACAACAGACCTGCTTTTGTCTCCAAGGTGAGTCAAGGGATCGCTGAGGTCCTAGGGGCTGATTGGAAATTACACTGTGCCTAAAGGCCTCAGAGCTCAGGTGAGGTAGAAAGAATAAATAGGACCCTAAAAGAGACCCTAACTAAATTAACCTTAGAGACTGGCGGTGACTGGGTGACTCTCCTCCTCTTCACCCTATATCGGGTACACAATTCCCCTTACAAGCCAGGACTAACCCCATTTGAGATCATGTTCGGGGTCCCCCCTCCCATTATACCTAGTCTAAAAGCAGAAGTACTGTCTGAATTTGATGACCACAAACTGATTTCTTCCCTTCTATCCTTACAAAACACACATAGGGACGACTAGAATAGGCTTAAAGCCTTATACCAGTCTGGACCGCCCCCTGAACCCCATCGATACCGCCCCGGAGACTGGGTGTATGTCCGCCGCCATCGGACACTCTAGAACCCCACTGGAAAAGACCTTACCTCGTGATCCTGACAACGTCCACCACACTCAAAGTAGATGGTGTCGCTACGTGGGTCCATTATACACACTCGAGACCAGCCGATCCTCTCGCCTTAAGAGAAGACTACTTGCCTCAATGGAGAGCAACATCAAACCAGGACAACCCACTCAAAATCAAGCTTCAGCGACATCCAATCCCCTAAAGCCTTTGGTCTTACTCCTGCTCCTGCCCATCGTCACAGCGGCAGCTTCTCCTCATCAGCCTATGAACTTAACCTGGATGATCATCAGTGCAACTACTGGAGAGATTGTCAATGCCCCTTCTTCGATTCAGCCTCAGAATACCTGGTGGCCCGATTTGGATTTTGACTTGTGCCTCCTCGCCGCGGGGGCTTGGGACATCAGAGACTGGGAGGTAAAACAGATGGGCAAACCCGAGTGTGGCCCAGGGGTCAACAGGTGTAATATACGGGGCCCGACCTCATCGTCTCCCAGGTGCGGCCATCCTATCCAGCGGGCTGCCCTGCGAGAAACCCCTTTCTATATTTGCCTGAGGGGAGGTTGTGACCCGGCCCAGACAAATCATTGTGGGGGAACAGACAAATTCTATCGTGCTGAGTGGGGATGTGAGTCGACCGGCACTATACCGTGGAACTCCCCTGTTAAAAATGACCTAATATCTGTAAAAAGAATCCTTGAAAGTGCAGGACTAACAGGGGGACATGAGAAGGGATCAACTATCCAGGGCCCTTGCTTGGGGTTTCTTTGTAATCCTATGCAATTGTCATTCACTAGTGCTGGCAAAAGCCTCCCCAGCTGGGAAGCTGGACGCTCATGGGGCCTCAGGCTGTACCAGTCAGGATATGATAATGGACTACTGTTCACCCTCAGGCTAAAAATAGAGGCAGTAGGAAACGGGACCCTCTGAGGGGTTAGGCCCCAACAAAATCCTGGCTTTAGGTGAGAAACCCACCTCACTCCCCTGGCCGACTAGCACCCCCACCCGGGTGACAGGGGGGAGACTTCTTGGTATGGGTGGCCCCCACACACCTGTGACAGGAACCAAGGGGGCCCAGAGGGATTCTCTGTTTGATATGATAGTCCAGACTTTCTAAGTTCTAAACTCCTCTAGGCCTGACCTGACTGAAAGCTGTTGGCTCTGCTATGACATCAAACCCCCTTACTATGAAGGGGTGGCCTTCTCAAAAAATTACAGTGAAGCCGATGAGCAACAGGCCTATAGGTGGCAACAAAAAGGAAATGCCAAACTGGCCTTACAGCTGGTCACAGGCCAGGGTCTATGCATAGGAGTTCCCTCAGCATACGAACATCTCTGTAACACCACTGCATTAGTTAATACCTCCAAGTATTTGATTCCCCCTTCGGATGGGTGGTGGGCATGTAATTCGGGACTCACCCCTTGCATACATGAGAGCACACTCACTAACACTAAAGACTTCTGTGTCTTAGTACAATTGATCCCTAGGCTGCTTTACCACTCAGACATCTACCGACGCCTAGGAGACTTTACTAGATCCAGGCGGGAACCAATCACAGCTCTCACAGTAACTGTACTGCTGGGACTGGGGGTAGCAGGCGCGGGACGGCATTTCCTCCTTAGTCCTCAAGGACAAACATAACAATAACCTCTGAACAGCTATTGATTTAGATCTTGAGAGGCTTGAGAGCTCCATCTCCCATCTTCAAGATTCCCTCAGCTCCCTGGCTGAGGTAGTTTTGCAGAATAAAAGGGGACTAGACCTAGTATTCTTACAGCAAGGAGGTTTATGTGCCACCCTGGGGGAAGAATGTTGTTTTTATGTTGATCACTCTGGGGTGGTGAGAAAATCCCTGGCCAAAGTCAGAGATGGCTTTGCCCAGAGAAAAAGGGAGCTAGAACAGGCCCAAGGCTGGTTCGAGTCTTGGTTTAACTCCCCTCCCTGGCTTACCACATTAATATCCGCTTTGTTAGGGCCCCTGGTAATTCTGCTTATACTTCTAACCTTTGGACCATGCATACTAAACAAACTGATTGCCTTTATTCGAAATCGATTTAGCACGGTCCAGTTCATGATTCTCCAATCCCAATATGGGTGGTATGCTCCCCTAACCAATAAAAACGACGACCTAGAACTCACTGGAGGCCCATGATTGGGCCTCCTTCGGGACTAGAGAAGGGGGGAATGTAGAGCCTAGGTGACTCCATCTTAAAAAAAAAAAAAGCAGCCACCATCTTGTGGTCAGGGGCAACTCCCAAGTTCCTAGAATAACCATAAAATAGTCCAGCCCCTTACCCCATGTCACTACCCTAGACACGACCAATCACCACACACTGGGGAGTGCCAAAAACACACCAATTAGGAGATTGTTTGTGGCTAAATATACCTATCAGAAACTAACACGTGAAAAGTCCACCAATCGCTGTTTTATAAATTTCGAAAACCCCTCACCCCGCCCCACAAACTATAAAAACGCCTATCTGCTGTTACTAGGGGCTCTCCTACTTAAGCTGCTGTGTTGGTGTGGGTGGAAGCCCCTGCTCAAGCTTGAGTAAAAGACCCTCGTGTGTTTACAGCGGAATCGGCTCCTGAAGTGGTCTTTGGGGGATCTATAATCTGGGCACAACAGAAGCTTTGGCGTTTTTAGTCCCATCTACATAAAAAACCTCAGCTTGTGGTATAGGCTGTGAGCTGATAACACAGAAAATAATAAATTCAGTGTTTTTGAAGAAATTCCAAAGTTTACCAGAAGGATAATGAAATGAAATTTCTCCAAAATATTTCAGAAAAGCTACTTGAAAATTGGTATAAGTTTGTCATGTGTTCTCAAATTGAGATTTATTAATCAGTATTACAATTTTAAGAGGATCAGAGCCAATTGGAGTTTTAGTCCTATTTCTTCCATTGATAACGATTAGAGCAATTAAATCAAGGTAGGGTGTAAGTGATTTTAATCCCCCTAAAACGGGTATAGATCCATTCTATTGGTTGTTATAGAGAGGACTGCTTGAGAGCAAAGGAGAAAGTCATTTAGGGCTGGCATATTGACAGCAGCACTGCCGGATTTTGGGGGTTTGAGGGAAAAGATGGAATTTGCCCCTGGTTTTTGTTGACAGCGACCTGGGGGCATCTGCTGCTAGGAGTCTCCTGGAATACGTTTTCTTTCAATATCAAATTTAGATTTACAGTCTTTGGCCCAATGCATTCCTTTACAGCAGTGAGGGCAGATATTTAGAGGTTTTTTTTATTAGCCTTTACAAGCCAATCCTTTTTCAAATGGCTTTTATCTCTACATGTAACACATCCTTCATTTTCCTTTTTAAAGGCAGCAACCATTGTTTGAGCTAGCATATGCATCTTTTGAGTTTGGGATCCTAAATTGTGGCAAGCCTTCAGATAATCGATAATAGCTCCTGTTTCCTGAATAGGAGCTATAGCATTAATTTTAATGTCAAAAGGCATCCTAGAGGAGTCCTTGCCAGAGTCATCAGGTTTTAGCCAAGGGGAGACTTTTGGATTAGCATCTGCTGGCAAAGGAGAAGCGCTTGGAACAACCGGGGGAGGGTTTGTAAATATATCATATTGTTCTAATTGGGCCTTTTGTAAGGTTTCATCATTTAATTTACATTCATGTAATAAGTGTTCTGCCTGTTGCTGAATATCAAGAGGGCCAGGATTACTTTGAAGTGGCAGAATCACAGTATTAATAAGAGCCCATAAAGGCCAGAAATCTTTAGATAAGTGATAAAGCAAAGTAGAAAAGTGATGGGGCTTTCCCGCCGCAATGCCCAGACACTGCACCCGCTCCCCGCACGCAGCCACCGCCTACTCGCCTCCCCGGGGCCACCTGGGGCCTCGGCCGCTGCCGCGGGAACTTGCGGGCGGAGGACTAGGAGAAGGGGCACACGTGGCCTGTCCCCGAGCTCAGTCTCGGGGCACAGGGTTCAGACGTGCCAGCGCCCGGGCCCTCCCCAGGAGAGGACCCGATCGGGAAGCTCCGGGGCTGGGGATCACCGAGGGGAGGGGCGGGAGGAGTCTCCCGGGCTCCGAGCTCAGCGGCTGTGCTGCTGCTCACGTGCTTCTTGATCTCAGCGATCCGAACCGCCCTACACCGTCCTGCCACGCTGCCCTTAATACGTTGTGCTTTTGTGTTGAATGGACGCTATAGATCAGGGCATCACAGAGTAACTAGGAGTTAAAGAGGGTAGGGTACTTGCACAAATAGGTGAGAAGACTCAGCATCTCAGGGACTCTCACACCCACACCCACAGCTGCCCAGCCAGCTCCCACCCTAGAGTCTGGGCTCCTCCTGCTGAACCCTCAGCAGGCCTAGCTGGCCCTCTCCTGGCTCAGCCCTGTCTGTGCAGACCCCATCCGCCCTCCCCGACCTCATGCTTTAGGAAACGACCCTGACAGGTGTCACCCAAACACAATCTGATCCTTGTTTCTCGCTGGTGAAAAATTAGGAAAGCATTCTTCTAGACTTGTTTATTGTGACCCACATTATGACCCAATTGTTTTACTAACTGTATATCATATTTTAGTAGTTGATTACACTCTGAGCTGTTGTGAAGGTACATTGCAATTGTTTAAAGTAATTTTCTTTCAAGTTGTGCAGAAAGAGCAGTGTGATCAACAGTTCTCGTCCCCCCAAAAGATGTCCGGCTCCTAATCCCCAGAACCTGTGACCATGTTAATTCACATGGCAAAAGGGACCTGTGTGGGTGTCGTTAAAGAAAGGGTCTACACCTGGGAGGCCCTCCTGGGTTACTGGTGTGGGTACAATGTTGTCCCAAGGGTCCTCAGAAGTCAAAGATGGAATTAGAAGGGTCACAGTTGGTGAAGGAGATGTGAGGACATGAGCCACAGTGGGACTGAAGTGGTTGCTGGGCCCCCAAGCAAGCAGTGCGGTGAGCCCTAGAAAGAACAGACCCCCAGATTCTCCAGAAGGAACCCAGCCCTGCTGACAGCTCAATGTCCCCACAGCAAGATCCATATTGGACCTCTTCATAGGGATGAGAGATGAACTTGTGCTCATTTGTTATACCAGCTGTAAGAAAGGAACACAGGTAGGGAAATGTATCTTTTTAAAAAATAGGTGGTCCCCTACTGGTAGGAAGAATTTCTTTAAAATTTAAAACTTTTTCTTTAAAAGATGTATCTTTTTTAAAGATACATGGCCCCCCTACTGGTAGGAAGAATTTCTTTGTCTTAGGGAGTTAGAGTGAGGAAAGGTCATTTGATAGTATGTATCCTCTGAAAAGCAATTCAGAAGCCACTCTCCTGAGAAAGAGGGAAGGGAAGATGTGGGTAGAAACGAAAGGCCCTCATCTGGTTATATTTGGTTATACGTTGTTTAACCAAATCATTATGTTGAGAGTAAAGATTATAAAGTAAAATAGTCAAAATATTTACCTAATGACTTGATATAAATTCCCAGAAGTGAGATTTAAAATTTCCATGCCAAACATAAATCATTGTTACAGCTTTTTGATCTGTGTGTACTTTATAAGGACCAAAGAAGAAGGAATGTTGAATACTTAGATCTAGTAAGGATGACAGCTACAATCTTTGTTAAATGTGTGTGCTATTATTTTATGAGGATCTCATCCCTTAATAGAAGACAAAATAATATCTCAGCCTCAATTTGTTGATGGAAGTTACTTTTTAATTCTATTTTCTAACAAGCATTTGTATTTCTTTATATGAACATTTCAGCTTATGTATCTTGCCAAACTTTTTACTAGATGACTTGTTTTATGAGCTATTTATTGGTAATGTCAGTCTTCTGTCAAATGTGTTCTAGTTTTCTGAATTTGTAATTTTCCTTTTACTTTTTGACATGTAAGTGTTTAGCAATGTTGTAGTAAAACCCACAAAGACTTCTATGTAGTTTGGCATTCAGTGTAATGCTTATATATTAGTTTGCTGGGGCTGCGATGACAAAGTAGAATAGCCCCGGAAGCTTGAACAAAACATTTGTTTTCTTACAGCTCCAGAGGCTGGACATCCGAGATCATAGAGTGGTTGGGGTTGATTCTCCTGAGGACTTGCTCCTTGACTTGCAGACAACCACTTTCTCTGGGTCCTCACTTCCCCCTTCCTCTGTGTGTGTCCATCCCTGGGGTTTCTTTCAGTGTTCAATTTCCTTTGCTTACATGGACAAGAGTTATACTGGATTAGGGCACAGTTTAAAGGCCTCATTTTCTTGACCTCTTTAGAAACTCTGTCTGTAGATACAGTCACATTCTGAGTCTCTGTAGGTTAGAACTTCAACATGTCGACCTGGGGGACACACCTCAGTCCATAAGAGTTTATCAAGGTCTTCCCCATCTCAAGTTTGCATATATATTTATATTTTATTATTAAGGTCTTCCCATCTCAAGATTGCATGCATATTTTTACTTTATTCTTAAGGTTTGTGGTATCAAATTTTATATTAAATGCCACTTGGAATTTATTTTGCTGTGTGGCACATATCTTACAGAGAAATAGAAATACAAAGGCTTGTAAGTAATTTAAGTACATAATTTTCAGAATAATAGTAAAGCAAATGCTCATGTTCTCAATACCCACTTTCATTTTTAAAAAACCTAATTTTTCTGTATATCCCAATTCTATGACACTCCCTGCTTTTATTTGAGATTTGCTCTTGCACATGAGTTCCTAAACAGTAGATAGGCTTTCCCTGGTTTAGCCCTTTATGTAAGTAGAATCCAGATGATTATCCTTTTGTGACATAATATTTACTTTTGTGTGGTATCAGTTTCATTCGTATGCATGCCATTGAGTTGCTTTTACTGCTATATAGTAGTCCATACTTTCAATGTACCAAAATCTATCCATTCTATTGTTGCTGGATATTGGAATTCTTTACAGCTTTTGCTGTTAAGAATATGGTTCACACCTATCTACTTTATGAGCTGGGTAGGAATTAATGAAACTGAGGGTGTGCACTTGTCCACCTGTGCTATGTCACAACAGTTGACATTCCAATTAATAAGGAATGACAACGTCTTCTGTTCCACATCTGAGCCAACCTTTTCATGGTCACTCACAAATGTGTGCTCAACTGTGAGGTATGAGATGCTGTTTTGTTGCAATTTTAATTAGTATTTACTTTATCACAAATGAAATTGATCACATTTTAAATGTTCATTGTACTTCCATATTTTACCTTTGATGCAATGCCTGTTAATCTTTTTGACATCTACTTAAAAAAAATTATTGGTGAAAGATGTTTACACTCGTTGCACATGTAACTTCCCACTCCCTGGCATTTATTCTCCCCATTTTATGATGTCTTTTGATAAGCAGCTGTTGTTACTTGTAACATGATCACATTTATCCATCTTTTGTTTACCTGTTTGTTTGACTTTTTAAAGAAGTTCTTCATCCCCCAGTCATCATAATAGCATTCTGTTAGGTATGCTCTAAAAGGTTTCATGCTTTTTGTCTTTCACACTTAATGGTCAATTTATAAACCTTCAGTTTAAATTTCAGTTTACCTGCAGTTTATATCCATGCCTTGCCTCTGAAGAAAAACAACTTCTTTTCCAGCAAAACCTATGGGGAGAGGACACCACCATCCGACCCTCTTCCCACATCTCCATTCACCCACAGCCCCATCCCTAGAGGCTGTCAGAGATACAAAAAATTAGAGAGAGAGAGAGAGAGCAGGACAAGTGGACAGAGAAGGATGGAGCTGATGCTTTCCATGTGTGGTGTGGAAACTCTCCCTGAGGAGGGAGCATTTAAGTAAAGGCCTGAAGCCAGTGAAGGAATGAGTTACCTATCACAGGAAGAGAACCATGGTTCAGGGGAATCATGAGAAAAGGGAAGCACTCTGTGCCTGGAGGAGCCTGGAGGTTTCCAAGAACAGCCCAGGGTGCCAGGTGGTCTGAGCACCTGAGAGGAGAGAGGGGAAATGAGGTTCACTTTTACAAACTTCCTTGTTCCTCACACTAGCTGCGTCCACCTGCAGGTAAAAAAAGTCTCACTTTTACAGAAGCACCTGAGCCTCCCCTCACCTATGAGACTGTCAGGGCTTCCAGACTCCTGGGCAGAGTGAGTGGACTCTCCACTGTCATGTGCTGCGGGTTACTTTCTGTATTACCAGCAGAGAATGAGCTTCTCAAAGAGAGGTTTTGTTCTTTATCACTAGTGATCAGAATGTCCAATAAATATTGGATGAATTTGCAGATGAATCCAAGAAGGAATGATGCTAACATTTTCTTCAATCTTCACCTTCACACTTTATAAATTCGGTATAGTAAGTACCCTGGGCTTCTGTTAAGAAGAGTCCAGTAATGGTCAGGTCAGTCCTTAACCTTGTAGGTAGGTCCTAGGGATGAGACTCAGGCCAGAGATTCCTGCCATCTCCCCTCACTGAGAGTTGGTGACCGGTCAGCTGTTCTCACTGTGTTCAGCCCAGTGGATGTCAAGGTCTGCAGGCTCCTTGGGCTGACCTTTCACCTGGCTTGGCTCTCCCTGGCCATCCCAGATTCACAAGTGCCCACCTGGTACAGGGACCTAGAAGCTGGAGTCATTACCTGCTGTGAGTCACAGCCCTGGGACCCCGGCTGATTCGCATTTGCTTCTGGCAACAAGGGCGTCTGCCTGTCCCTGGACAGAGGGGCTGGCCATGCTGCCCTGGTCAGCTTCCTGCACAGCCAGCCTCCTGTCCTTTCACCTTGACTCGGCCTGTCCCTTTGCCTTATCGGGATGTGTTGCCTGTCACAGCCACTGCTGTTCCTCACCCTAAATGAGGAAGTAGGTACATTCTTATGACACCGAGAATCCCTAGGTGGTAGGTTTTGTGGCCAGCCCTGGCCACAGCACCCCAGGATGATCAGCGACCTAGCCCACTGCATGCAGTCAATCCATTCTGCCTGAGAGAGAGGAGGAGAGAGTGGACTTGAGGTGGGTCCTGAAGGTATTTACTGAGTCAGAGATGCTGAGATCAGGCCTGGTTTTCCTGATGGGGAGCCTGAATCATCACTGAAAGAAGGCTACCTTAAGCAGAAGCTTGGGGCTCAGGAAGCCCACCCAGCCTGCAGGTCCTCTGCTGCCCCTGAGTGAGTCCCACAGACAGCTGCTCTGGGGTCCATGGGCTGCTCTCCTCTTGGGGGTTGCTGATGGTTTTGGCTCATTGCTGCCCTCACATCTCCTTGGGCTATTCAGCAGAGCTGATGCATACCTGTTCCCTGAGACTCTGAACACTGACTGGGAATGCCTCCTTTTCTGTGACCTGGAGTTTTTTAAACATTCTAAATATCTAACAGAATCATGTACAAATATCATAAGAAGAATGAAAATAAAGAGAAATGAAATGTCATTCAATTTTTTTGGGGGGGTGCTAAATTCAGTCTTTTAAAAATTCAGCTAATTGATTACTTCCTTTTGGCTGCCCTGGGCCATCACTGGCGCACACCAGCTTTCTGTCCTGTGGCCTTCAGGCCTGCAGCGGCTGCTCTACTGCGGTGCCCGAGCTTCTCACGGAGGCAGCTTCCCTGGTTGGGGAGCACCTGCTCCAGGGTGTGCGCACTGCAGTGGTCGGGTGCACAGGCTTCGTTGCTCTCTGGCATGTGGGATCTTCCCAGACCAGAGATCAAACCTGTGTCCCCTGCATTGGCAGGCGGATTCTTAACCATTGAACCTCCAGAGAAGTCCCTAGACGCAATCTTCTGGAAAACACTGAATGTAGTTTCAGAAGGGAAGTATAGCAGGGGCAAACGAGGCCAATGGTGGTTGGGGAATCTTTCAAGAACTACTCTAAACGAAGTCCTAGGATGGCTGGAAAGAGCACCCATGGTAAAACAAACAAACAAAAAAAGAAACCAGACCCAGAATTAGAGCTGCTAGGGGATATAATGGGGCAGTGTCGGCCCTCTGGATACCATCTTCTCTTTCACATCAGCTGCTGCCCACAGACATCATTTAGGACCATATCCCTGAGGGGAGGGAGGCCTGGAAGGAGATTAGTTGGGGAGGAAACCCAAGGTTTCTCACCACATTAGGGGCAGCTTCTCATTCTCCTGGGGCCACTAGACCATCTGAGGTGTTTATTTCAAGGGCTGAACTTACACTTGAGCCCTGAGCTCTCTTATGAAGACAAGAGAGTAGGTGCGACTTGCACTCAGAGGAAGCATACCCTTCTGGGAAAATGGGAAACCCGGAGCTGATCAGGATGAAATTAGAAAAAAAGAAAACAAAGGATTATATTTCTTATCTTTTTAGAAGATGGTGAACATTGACTAAATGTCAGAATATGTTTTGAGTGGGCACACAACTCTTTTCAATAAAAAATGTAATTAGTTTAATTTTTTTTCCCTAAAGACAAACACTTTCCTATACAAAAATTGGTTCTTCCCTCATAGCTCAGTTGGTAAAGAATCTGACTGCAATGCAGGAGACCTGGGTTCAACTGCTGGGTGAGGAAGATCCCCTGGAGCCGGAAATGGCAACCCATTCTAGTATTCTTGCCTGGAGAATCCCATGGACAGAGGGGCCTGGCAGGCTACACCATGGGCTCACAAGAGTCAAACATGACTTAGTGACTAAACGACCAACAACAATACAAACATTATGAAATGAATGTTCCTGCCAATATTATTTAGGAGGACAGAAATTCATGTAGCATTTCACCAGTGTCTCTGAAGGTGTCAACTACATTTCACCCCAGATTAACTTCCTCTGTATCTGATGAGCGTGTAGGCCCTGTGGGACTGTGATACCCACCAGGGGACTTATGGGTGTACTCCTTCTTCTTTCCTGTGCAAGGCATTTACGAGCTTATTCGTGAGACCAGAGTGCCTGACCTTCCACCAAGACATGACTCCTTAGATTGTTTCACCCACCATTAAAAAGGTTCAGAGTGGCTTGGCCACATATCTGAGGCCATGGATGACAGAACTAAGGTTAAGGCTTCAGAGTTGCCTGATTCCCACATGGCAGGGGGAGTCAAGATGACTGCAGGCAGCTGCATCCAGAAGGCCAGGGGGATTCATGCCTGGAGTATCTAGCAGTGCTTTACAGGCTTGGATCTCATGACTGCTTTCTGTCTCCTCAGCTTTATCTGATCAGTGTTTCAACTGTCCTGCATGAGAATGCAGAGGAGGACGGTGGTAGCTGAGTTGTTGACATTGAAACGAGACAGACTTGCTCTCATTCCTGGTTTGATCTGGGTCTTCCCAAATTGTCTGGTTTCTCCTTTTGGCTTGGATCTTCTAACACCCCCCAGAAAATATTAACACCAGTAACATCCACCACTCTGTTGGGCATATGGCAGCTCAGGAGCGGATATGGAAACAGCCTCTTTCTGTCATTCACAATCAGTGGTTACAGCATCCGTAAAGGTTGTGACTTTAGAGACCAGATGGAAGAGGTTTCTATTAAAAGAAAAAAGAATACAGCCCTGGGGCTCACTGGAGGAAAAACCCCTGATTTACCATGGCTACAATTGCCTCAGGTGTGTAGTGAACATAGATGATAGAGATGAGTGTGAAGGAAGTTTCCAAACCAGGAGACCAGGCATGTCATCAGGTAAGCTCAGTGTGACAGAAGCTGGAGCAGAGGTGGGTGATGGGCAAGAAAGAGTAATGAGGAATCATTTTGTTTTCCTAATTTTTAAACCTATTAAGCTTTTATAGACTATATTTGAACATTGTCATAGCTACAAAAAAGATAAATAAGATTTCCTCACTAACTTCTTCACAGTAACTCAGTTTCTCTCTGTGTTCTTAAAGTTTGCTCAGATTTGGGGCTTGGATGCAATGTGTGCAGATTCTTGTTTCTCAATGGTGACTGTTGTATTGAGGAGAAAGGGCAGAGGGGACCGAATAAAGCTCAGGGCGCTGGACAGCAAACTGCAGACTAGGGAGATCCAAGCCTGCACTCCCCCACGCTGAAATCAGTCAAACAACCAGGGTCTGTCAGCGCACAGGACCCGAGAAGTAGCAACAATGATCTCTTTTCTGCTCCCACCGTTGCCAGCCCTCGCAGGAGTACAGATTAGCTCCCGGGGTATGTGTGTGCCTCTACTTTCGTACGTGTGTGTGTGCACGCGCGCGTGTGTGCTTCGTATCTCTTCCCGCCCCACGAGTGAGTCCAGAGGTTTCAAGTAAGCAATGGCCATGCCATGCAAGCAGCCAGCAGCCTCTGTTGCTCTTGCGTCTTTGGGAGTTGAGTGCACAGAGTTTGTATAACAGGTCCAGGTGCACACTTCCAGTTGTCCTGTGGTTCGTACCTGTTTTGTGAGGGGAACGGTCTTCCCTTGGGAAATCACCTCCAAGATTATGGAGAGAAGGACTGCACAGGTGTATGTTACAGCCAGCAGCAGCTCTGGGCGTGGATAATTGGGCAAACCAG
The DNA here is from genome assembly GCA_007570785.1 of Antilocapra americana. NCBI lineage: Eukaryota > Metazoa > Chordata > Mammalia > Artiodactyla > Antilocapridae > Antilocapra > Antilocapra americana. The sequence goes on from SRVM01013509.1 coordinate 13,374, forward strand.
GTGAATTGCTCGAGGCTTCTGGTGTGAAGGAAGAGACTGTGGATAGAGGGACCCCAGGCCTGCAGAGTCAGCGTTCTGATGGCCTGCAGTGGCTGTGGGTGTCAGTGGAGCTGAGAGGTTGAGAGGCTGAGGTGCCAGCTAACTGTCCCGAGACTCTAGTCGGAGGACGCAGACGAGCACGCGGCGTGGCCCATCCTTGTTTCTGGCACACTCATCTTTCTGTCCAGACAACCAGGCTATCGAGAAGACTTGATTCTTGCTTTTTAAAATGGCTTTAACTATCCGAACTCTGCTTTTCCACTTCACTTTTTAAAAAGACATGCACCCACAGGTGGGCCTTGTCTGTGCCCTACTGTGTCCCATCAGAGAGAGAAGTACAGCCCACCTGCTCCTTGGACTCACACTCTGCTCTGGGTATGTGCCATTGCCCTGGCTTTCTTTCCTTTTCCCCTCAGAGAATCAGGATTGGTGACCCAGGAAATCCAGGGCTTGCAGCCAGGGGGGGAAAAAAAGGTATGCACCACGGAAAGCGCTAAAAGTTTCTATTTTCATTAAACAGTTGGCCATCGACATCTTTCCAAGTCAATACCTATAGATCTAACTCATTTAAAAAAACAGCAATAAACCAAAAAGCAAATTGATAGTCTTGTGTTACGTGAATGCACTGAAAATTTACTTAACTGGTCCCCTGACGTGTTTTCTAAACATTCTGTTATTAAGGAATGCTGATATCAACATTCTTAATATACATGTAGTCGCACAAATGTTCCCTCACACCCATTTCTGGTCATCTGACTTTGCTTGGTAAAGACCAATTACAGAATTCGTAAGCAAATTGTGAAGACCAATTATGTGGTCAGGTTTTCAGTCAATTCCTTTATGGCTTCTGAGCCTTGTTTTTTTACACTTTAGTAACATCTCAACTCTGAAATACAGAGTAAAATGTCTCCCGTTCTTTCTTTCGGCTTTGCTTTCACTGTTTCAGCTTACCGTTCCCACAGCCCAGTCCCCTGCAGAATCTCCCCTGTCCAGCTTGGCCGGCGGCCCTGCTATCTCGCGGGGAGAGCCTCTCCGCCGCAGCCTCCCGCTCTCCGCCCGCCCTCGTCTGCTGCCGGAGACGCTCCCCGTGGCCGCGTCGCGCTGTCCCAAGCGGGGAGCCCCTCTGAGGCAGAGGCCCCCGGGACGAGCTCGGGATTTCGGGCGGCAGGCGCTGCTGCGGCCTGCCGGCGACGGCGAAACGTCCCGGGGACGCTCGTCCTGTTTGTCGGGCGCCACGGCGGCCGCTTTCAGAGCGTTCCTCCCCTTCAGCGAACTTGACAAGGGCGGCGATTCAGCCGACAGGAGCGAGGCAGCGCTCCAGAGGCCCTCAGCACTGGCGGCGATAACCCCGCTGGTCGGAGGCCGGAGCAGAACCTACTGTTGCTGAAGATTGGATCTGCAGGGTTTCGTGCGCGGCCTTTGGGTTGATAGTCTCTGTTCGCTCGGGTCGACCAGCATCTCTCCGCGCTCCTCTAGCCGCAGGGTGCCCTGGTGCTGTATGTGGAGACACCGAAGCGTGCATGGAGCGGGTCTTCCTCGCCGGGGCGCCTATGGCTGGGTGGTCTGGCTCCTTTGTCACCGTTAGGAGCGTTCATCTTCCCTCCGCGATCCCCCGCTCCAAGCTGCGCGGCCGGGGCCAGCCCGGGCGGTTCATGCTCCGAGGGCTCGTTGGCAGGCGCGCCGGGGCCCCATCTTCGTGCATGGACGCGTCCTACACCCTCTGTACATGAACGGGCAGGCTTGCGCGGCGAGGCACGGGCGTTCCGGGCGTTTCCTCCGCCAGGGGCAGGAGTGACCGTGCCTGGCACCATGTCCTGTGCTCACATTTCCCGTCTTTCTCGCCTCGGCTGGGAGTGGCCGTCTCCTGCAGACGGCGCTGGGTTCACGCCGGCCTTCCATGGATCCCTGGCGTCCACCGGAGTGGGGACGAGCCGTGCAAGCGGAACAAGGCGGTGCTGGGCCGGGCCCCCGGGCGTCCCCAGCCTCGTGTCTCTCGCCCGCGTGTCCATGACGCCTTTGTCAGACCAGCACCACGGCCTGGATGCAGAGAGATGCTTACCGATGGCTCCTGTCGTGTCACCAAGCTCTTCGAAAGTCCGTCTACACGGGGTGCTCCGGTGGTCCCTTTTGCTCCCCTGAGGGCTCGGCGGTTGTGTTGACAACACACGTGGGTTCCCTTCCCGCGTGTGACGAACCAGAACGTCGCGGGCGACAGAGGTCGCCCATGGAGCGACTCCAATCCTGCCAGTGCCCAGCGGTGCCATATATTTTAGACCCAGAAAGCGGCCTGTGCCATTCGTTGAGGGTCCGAGGGAGACGCGAGCCTGGCCTTGTTCATTAACCCTGGAAGAGCCTCTGAACACGCTTGGAGGGGAGGACGCTTGGGAGAGAGAAATGCAACTTGGAGGAGGACTCGGAGGGAACGCGTGCGGGGAGGTGCTGCTGTGCCTTCTCCCTGCGATCCAGATTTGTTGCTGTGGCATTCACGCTGCTACGTTTTAGCCAGGTGAGCACCACTGAAAGATCGACCAGATGGTCAGACAGCTTGCAGCTTTGAAGTTCATGGCAGTCTAGGTTTTAGTGAAAGAAAAATGTTGACGTCTATAATAATGAGTTACTATTATTGTTACTCAATGTTACTGTAATTATTGCCGTTGTCTGTAATTAATGATAAAATTTACCTACAGAATAGCTAGCTGATTAGGTGAAGATGACCAAAGAGGAGTTTTAGTATGTCTATTTGTTTAAAAGCAGAGGAAACTTTACAACCTACAAGGCCCTGCCCCATGCCCCGCAGCAACCACTCAGGAAATCCAGACCCCCAAACTCTGCAGCAAGAGGCCCTAAGGCAAAGTCTTGGTCGGTGACTGTTTCCGCCTGTATGCTTTCCAATTAGAAACAAATGGGCCGGAGTCTGTTCCTCTAAGCAATCCCATGGGCGCCCCTCTTCCCGTCAGCCTGCCGCCATCTTCCCTACATCACAAGCTCTGAGCAGGACATGTCTTTCTGTTTTGCTGCCACTCCTATGCACACCCTGAGTCTCAAACTAATGCAAGTGGTGCTGGCTGAACTCTTGGAATGCAAATAGTAGCTGCTAAATGCACTTACTGATCTGTATTTAAAAATCTTCATAAACATCTGGATAATGGAAGCATAATAGTCTGAAACATGTGTGACAGTAACAATTTCCTCACTTTTTTAGACAGTAAATACAGGACCCTTTATAACTGTTTCATGTAAAAACTAAAGCTATTCAAATAGGGGATGGAGGCTCAAGAAGCAAGTGATACACAAATATATACATATGTATAAATAATTATGGCTAATTTGCATTGTTGTATGGCAGAAACCAACACAAGATGGTAAACATTTTCTCCCAATTAAAACAAATTTTAAGAGAGCATACTAAAGCTATTTGAATGCCTTTTGTATGCAAAGACATAGTCCCATATTACTTTTTTCACTTTTTTTAGTAGAATTGTAAAAGTGGAACAAGAGGTTTATCCACATCTTTAAAAAATTACTTTCGAAGCCCAGAGATAAATCCACGCATCTATGGACACCTTATCTTTGACAAAGGAGGTAAGAATATACAATGGAGAAAAGACAACCTCTTTAACAAGTGGTGCTGGGAAAACTGGACAGCCACTTGTAAAAGAATGAA
>ML661373.1:0-27759 GCA_007570785.1 Antilocapra americana
GTGGTAAGAAGACAACAACGTAACAGACCAGTCACACAAAATTCGAGACAGACAATTACACGGGGCTTTTTAAAACAGCAAAATTATAGAAGAAAATGGATTCATATAGTGTTCAGTGGTATTGCAATCATGGCCCCATTGAATGTAGGCAAGTAACAGCCTCCCAAACATCAAAAAGTACAGTGGGCTGTGTGAGCTCAGCATTCAAGATGACCATGGGTAGTTTTAAAAATGCCTCCCAAGCCCCTTCTCGCTGTGAGGATTATATACTAAGAGATGGAGAGAATCCACGTGATGGTAAAAAGAGAGGACATAATAAGCTTGAGAAAGGGAAGAATCAGGAGAGATGAAGAGCAACATTCCCAAAGCACCTTCCACATATTACTTTCATAAGATGTTGAGAACGAAGAAAAAAGGATTCTCCCATGATCAAGTTAGAGAACTGCTGGGTTAAATAAGAAACACAGGTTTCTTGACTGCAAGATTTACTAGAACCTATAAAACATTAAATGTATAAAAAAATATTTGCAAAGTCGCAAAGAGCTGGACACAACTGAGCAACTGACACACACACAATTTCCCACAGAGGGGTTTCACGTATAGCATCTCTGCTTATTTGGGCAAAGAATTCTTATTCTTCAGAGCATTTTCCAAGGTTGGTGTTCTGTACAATGCTCCTTAGGAATAGGAGATCAAATAAGGACAAAGGTGGCAAGAGAAAAAAATGGAGTCAGTTGGTGGATCAACACACACTAATAATTAGCTTATTCGTCCAAGCATAGTGAAAATGAGGTGACCTTTTGGCCATTTATTTCATTTGGAATAACATCTCATCATTCTGGGACAACAATTACAATCATGAAATTATGGAAACATAATTGATTCAGAGACAATAATAAAAACATTTATCACAGTAATAGGGAACAAGTATATTTCTAAGTTAAAGCTATTATTGTCTTTCAATCAATGGTAGCTACAGATACACACTTAAAACATCCGCCTACACCCCAGGAGGAGTAAAACAACATGATCTATTAAGAATCTTCTATGATATCTCAAAGGGAAAGTTGACTTTGGGGGCTTAAAGGGGGTAAAATAAATCAAGCTCTTACACTCAAAAGGTTTTGTTCTTCCAGTTGAGTTGCCTGCAGGCTTTTGAATGAACAAAAACAAACTGGATGTTTTCATTTTAGCTAAATGCTGCCCTCTGCCGGAATGTGCAGTTTCTACCATGTCTTCAAGGGTATAAACATCCAAGCATTGTCTATAAGGTCTATAAAAGACACACATTAATTACTTGGCATTAGAGAACTCGTGTTTCTATCCAAATTCTTTTGCTTATTGATTGAGTGATTTCAGTCCAGCTGGCAGCCAGGTATATTAATATGGCTGACCCTGGGGCCCACCAAATTCAACCTGTCTAAAACTGAGTCCTTATTTTGTCATGATCCTGCTTCTTCGAAGGCCTATCCCACTCGGCGACACACCAGGAATGGAAGAATCACCCTTATCCCTCACCACTGACACCCACCTGACATCCTACACCTTCAGGACGGCCCCCTTGATCCCTCCATCTCCAATCTCCTTACACCGCTCTGCTGCAGACCCTCCTCCGCATTCCATGTGGCAGCCCGCAGCCCCTCTAACCCGTTCTCCACAGTCTCAAAGAGTGAGCTTCCTAAAAAACAACCTGAACTAATTTGCTTAAAACAGTTTCCAGAGCTGTCAGGGTGGAGTTCCGATCTGTTGCATTATTTGCCTATGACTCCTGAAGCACTTATAATGTGCCGGGACAGCTGGTTTTTCCACGCCAGTGTCAAATTGTCAACCCCATGGCTTTTTTAAATAGTAAAAATATAAAATAGCAAAAACATCTTCTACTATTGTGATTATGTAACTATTACATGATATCATTGTATCGTGATTAGTTAACAGAAAATAATAGAATTCTATATCAATAAAACTACCATTTAATACAGAAACCTGTAATCACTTTTTAAAATCAGACACAATAGAATTAACTTGGAAGTTCTTGAAAAATACAAATACCGACTATTGCTATTTTTCTCCAATGCTCTAGATGTTTTTCTAATAAGCAGCCATGTTTAAAAACTATATGATGATCATTTACTTTTATCTAGTTTGCTTCACTTTTTCTATTTCATATTCAGTGCTCCCGTTTCATTATGTTTCCCAACTTCATCTCTTTTTGTTGTTGTTGTTGTTGTTTCTCAAGCCTTTATCAAAAGTAGTATAAAAGCTTTTGTATACATATATGTATACAGTATGTATAATATAATGTATATGTTAGAAAATTTATGAATTTTTGCCTAGCTAGAAAAATTATGACATTTTCGATTCCACTTGTTTGACTTACTATGAATAGAATGCTAGATTTCTTTGATATAGTTCCATGTATTTGGCATCTAGTATTACTGCTAAAAGTCTAGAAAATTTATTATCTTAGTGATTTTAAAAAAGTTTGAATAAGGCTTGAAACTTCTAATCCAATTCTGAGAATATAAAAAAGTACTACACTGTAAAAAAAAACAAACCCAGAAGTTAACAAGTGACATATAGTATTATTAAGGACAGATTTTATTCAAATTTCACAAAATTTTATGCTAGTGTCCATTACTTGTTTTCATACATTATTCAAGACTCTATACTGTATTTAACTGCACTGAGCAGCTTCAGCTGCATGCAAGAAATTCTGATAAATTCTCTTTTCATTTTTATTCTATTACAAATATTTTCTGATGTTCCCTGTTATGGCTTCTTAGATACACCCATCATTTAAAAGTGGACATTTAATTCCCAAATACATGGGATTTTCTTTAAAGTATCTTTAATATTAATTTCTCTTTTGATTCTAATTTCTCATTTAAATGCTTTCTCTGCAATCACTTTCTAAGTTTTTCTCATTCTAACTTTACTGAGTCTGTCAATGGCTAAGTCAAAGATCTCTCTTCATAAACGTCACACTGCACTTGAAAATATGTGGATTATTTTCAGATATCTTTTGATGTTGATTTCCAACATAATTCCACAGTGATAAGAGAATAGACTCTGCATTATTTCAATACCTTTAGATCGTGAAATTTTTGCACCTTGTTTTACATCCCTGGATATGTTCCAGAGTCTCTGAGTTTATAGTCTCCGGGAATTTGAACAGAATTTGTATCCTACTATTGTGTGAAAATTGTATAAATCTTAATTATGTTGAATTGGTTCATAGAGCTTTTTGGGTCTACTATATGCTTCTGCTGCTAAGTTGCTTCAGTCGTGTCTGACTCTGTGCGACCCCACAGACGGCAGCCCACCAGGCTCCCCCGCCCCTGGGATTCTCCAGGCAAGAACACTGGAGTGAGTTGCCATTTCCTTCTCCATATATTTCCTTCTCTATATACTTCTACTTCTGTATATAGTCATTCTATTAATTTTTGCGAGTTTGATATTGAAACTCCAACTAAAAATCTTATCTACTTAAAAAACAATTGTAATATATAACGGAACCATATGTAACCTTATTCTGTATGTTCCAAGTCTCCTATAACTGGGTTATCATACTTTTATAACTTAAAAAATATATTTGTTTTTAACTAGACAGTCACTAGGACTTGCCAACAGAGCAGATCTACTTGTATGTGTTAAAGGGTAAAGAACCTAAATTGAAGTAGAGATCACACGCCCTAATAAGGCGCCAAGCGGGAGAAAACAAGGAAGTATCATATTTCTACAAACAAGCTGGATGTTAACATGCAAGTGTGCCACCAACAGGACTCCCCGTTACGATGTGCAACAGAGTAGGGAGGATGTATTTTTAAACACACACCTTGCTGTGGACACCCACCTCGAGCAGATTTGGACATTCAGCCTCTGAAGCGTCATCAGTAATGTGAACCACTATGCAGGACAACCTGGGTTGGGGGGTGCCGCCTGTACCCTGAAGACACTCAGCACCCCTCACCCCTCACCACTCACCTCTACACATCAGCGGAGCTCCCCAGACTCCACGACAGTCAGGTCACCCTCACAACCTCCATCCTCTAGGACCCACTTGCCCAGCACAGAGCAGAAGCTCCACAAAGGTGAAATGAGCTGGAGAGCAGGAGAGTGGTAGAGGATTGAACGGAACAGACTGACCTTGGTGATGAGGGGAACGCCCTCTGCGTGTCAGGAGAGGTCCCCAAGCACTGTGGGAGGAAACTAGTAAATGCTAACTGAATAGAAAGTGGAAACACACAGTACCTTTGATCAGTGCTGCTGGAGGAACTCTGGGCCCTGCTGCCCCAGAGCACCCCACTCTTGCCTCCGAGTCCATCGGCTCCTGCTCTCCTTCTCCACACACTTCAACTCCCAGTTGACTAGAGAATCCTGAGCACTTTCTGAGTTCCCCAGGTGGGGAAGGAGCATGCATACCTTCTTCAGTTTCTGCAGTGCTTGAGGGCATATCTGGTTTTTCCTCTGACGTGGCTTCTTGCTCTTCAAGAGCCTAAGAAAGGCAGGGGAAAAAAAAGTCACTGAAAGCCCTTTGAGGCTTCAGCTATGCAGCAAGAGATGCTGATCACAACGGAGGATCTGAGAGGTGAAACAGCCAGAGGCAAAGCCGGGGAGGTGGGGGCAGGTGGGGTGTCGGGGAACATGAAACAGCACCCTGCATGACGCCAGAGATGGTGGAAGGAGCCTGAGACAAGGGCCAGAACTGTCTCCGCCAGTGGTTCTCACTGCTTCCCCTGATCACAACACCAGAAGGTTCTCAGGAGCATGAGACATGAACCAAAAAGGGGACAGCGAAGAGCAAAGCTTGAAATTAGTAAGAAGGGCTGCATCTGCCTGCCTAGACTCCCATCCACACCCTCAGACACAGGGATCAGAGGCCTGCGGAGAGGACCACTGATACACGGAGGACCTAGGATGAACATAGGCCAAGGGCTGCATGTTGGCACAGGTGGGATCAAGCTGTTCCTGGACAAGACTGGGTCATGAGCTGCAGACAGAATGAGATTACCCTGAGAGCCCTCTGTACTTCCTTTTCAACTGGATTCCACATAGTCAATGAAAATGTGAAGAGACAGAATTATATGTTGATGTGTCAAAAACTATCCGAGCCTGCATCAGCACATGTTCCAGAACAAATACATGGGCGCACTGGGGCAGACAACCCTCCAGCTGACACAGACCCCTCAACCACCTCCCCACCCTCTGCCCTGGGCATATTTTTCAGCTCAGCGCATCAAGTGCTTATTCATGACTACGTCAGAATATCTCACGGCCAGGGCAAAAAGAACAGGAAAATATACATAATTGACCAAATCACAAAGAGGCAGGGAACAAGCAGTCCCCAGTCACCCAGCCTCTGCAGCCATTACCTGTCCCTAGCCTGACTCCCGGGACACTGTACTCACTCTTTTAGGGCCGATGATGGAATGAATGGACGGACCAGAGCAGGTATGTCTGGGAGGTACTAAGGAGATGACAGGTTGAGGGAAAGCATTAGTTGCTAAATCATGTCCTGCTGTTTGCAACCCCATGGAATGTAGTCCTCCAGGCTCCTCTGTCCATAGGATTATCCAGGCAAAAACACTGGTGTGAATAGTCACTCCCTTCTTCAGGGGATCCTCCAACTGAACCCAGGTCTCCCGCATTACAGGCAGATTCCTTACCACCTGGGCCACCAGGGAAGCCTGATAGGATGAGTACCTGGGATTAAAAGAGGACTGACGACACAGGTTCAAGGCCAAAGACAGCCACTGACTCCATGTGTTTACCTGGGGGTCAGCCTTAACCCCCAAATCCTAGTCACAAAGGCAACTGGCAAGTCTATGCAAAAATGACATCTGGCAATGCTGGTTTCTTATTACAAAATAAGGAAATACTTCTTTTTTAAATGGGGTGTATTAAAACTTAATTTTTATTCTTCTGAGTAATTTGGGGGTTTTGGGGGGGTTTATTTTCTTTACTTTATTGTGTTGGTTTTGCCATACAGTGACATGAATCGGCCACGGGTATACATATGTTCCATACAACTTCAGAACCCTTACATTTCCCAGCTGTCTTATATATTCATTTTAGCCAAGTTCTAAAACTAAATAATCAGCATTCGAGTAACATAAAAAGCTTTGTTATGCAGAAAGAACAAAAACATGATTAAAGATATAGCTAATATTTTGCCTACTATTTAATTCCCTAATCACTACCTCCACACTTTGGATATTTAACACAAACCTGTCATTTCCAGCATTTAATATTTATTACAAATGATCAGTGTCAGCTATAATAGCACGTAATGACATAAATCCGTTACAACTCAGAACAAGGATTGTTTCTGACTGGGACTACCATCGCTGCACAGGTCTGTACCCTGTAGAGCAAACTCAGGCTTCTGCAGTAGGGTTTACTGTCGTTATGCTAAAAGGCTGCAGATAACGGAGCAACGCCTGAACCCAGACCCGGAAGCTGCCTCGAGGACAAATGAGTCTCTCAAAGCAAGGTCACTGTCTATAGCTATTACATAAAAAAAGACTTTCAGACACATAAGATTTAATAAATAAATATTTCAGGACACGACATATAATTTCACATGTTAACCCAAATTGTAAAACTTTAGTGTGGACAGCCTATATGATGATCACTGCCTGCTTATATTTACCTGGACTTGTCCAACTGGCTATAAATGAGGTGTTCCCACAACCCCCTCCTTGTGTTCTATTAATTCACTAGAGCAACTCACAGAACATAGAAGCACTTTACTTACTAGCTTCCAGGTTTATTATAAGAGAATATCACTTATAGTTATATAAGAGAATACAGTTCAGCCACTCAGTCATGTCCGCATCTTTGCAATCTCATGAACCACAGCACGCCAGGCCTCCCTGTCCATCACCAACTCCAGGAGTTCACCCAAACCCATGTCCATTGAATTGGTGATGCCATCCAACCATCTCATCCTCCGTCATCTCCTTCTCCTCTTGCCTTCAATCTTTCCCAGCATCAGGATCTTTTCAAATGAGTCGGGTCTTCGCATCAGGTTGCCAAAGTTTAGGAGTTTCAGCTTCAACATCAGTCCTTCCAATGAATACCAGGGCTGATTTCCTTTAGGAAGGACTGGCTGGATCTCCTTGCAGTCCAAGGGACTCTCAAGAGTCTTCTCCAACACCACAGTTCAAAAGCATCAATTCTTTGGCACTCAGCTTTCTTTATAGTCCAACTCTCACATCCACACATGACCACTGGAAAAACCATAGCCTTGACCAGACGGACCTTTGGTGACAAAGTAGTATCTCTGCTTTTCAATATACTGTCTAGGTTGGTCATAACTTTCCTTCCATGGAGTAAGCATCTTTTAATTTCATGGCTGCAATCACCATCTACAGTGATTTTGGAGCCCAGAAAAATAAAGTCCCTCCCTGTTTCCATTGTTTCCCCATCTATTTGCTGTGAAGTAATGGTACCGGATGCCATGATCTTACTGTTCTAAATGTTGAACTTTAAGCTAACTTTTTCACTCTCCTGTTTCACTTTTATCAAGAGACTTTTTAGTTCTTCTTCACTTTCTGCCATAAGGGTGGTGTCATCTGCATATCTGAGGCTATTGATAAATACATGGTAACTCTAATAATATAGCTATATATATATAAGAGAATATAACTCAGGAATAACCAGATGGAAGAGATGTACAGGGCAGGGTCTGAGGAAGGGACACGGAACTTCCGTGCCACTCTAGGCAGGCCAGTCACCCAGCACTTCCAACCAGTTCCCCAACTGGAAATATCTCCAAATCCAGTCCTCTGGGGTCTTAATGAAGGCTTACTTTATTAAGAAGGCATGCAGGATGAAATCTTTGTCCTTGGGTGATGAAACTATACCTTCAGGTCATTTCCCCTCCCTGGAGGTCAAGGAGGTAGGACTGAAAGTGGGTGGGTCTCCTGGTAACTAGCCCCTATCCTTAAGTGCTTTCCTAAAGTCGCCAGATTAACATAACGACAACAACAAAAAGCACACATTTATCTTCTCAACATTTAGGAAATTCCAAAGGTCTGGAGAACTATGAGCCAAGAACCATGGACTGAGACCAAATATATTTCTTACTGTAAGTTATGACATCACAATTTCCAGAAGAACCTCAGCCTCATTGCCTTCCCAGTCTCCCTATGCACCACCCAACCAACAGGTCAGGGCAGGAAGGATAAAAAAAGGGCTGCTGATACTTGGAACACAAGGCCATCCCATTACAATGGATGCTTCTTTTACCAAGTGCTTTCTATAAAATGAAAATCTCTGCTGCACTAGAAAGTAACCTTCAGTTGGTCTTTGTTGTAGTATAATCCACTAGAGTCAATTACTAGAGCATCTAGATTCACTCATCCTAAATCTCCCAAAGTCATCAGCAAAAATGATCTCAACTAGATTATGAGAAATTACAAATCTGACTTAAGAAGCTGGAGGGTTTTTTTTTTATAACCCCTGCAGTTTTTCTGAGTGCCTCTACCTTTTTCATCAGTACCATGAATGTCCCAAACAGACGGAAGACAGTGTTTATTATGGGCAATGCACCTTCTCCTCTGGGAAGCCAAGGCCCATCTCTGTAACATGAAACAGTTCTGAAACTATCACAGTTTCATGGTGGTGAATTGCTGGGAATAGCTGACTTTTGAGGTTTTTATAATGAAAGAAATATTCAGAATTCTGGCTCTACATGGAGCACATTCTCACCTTTGCAGGAGCTTGGTGGTCCTGCTGTGGTCTGAGTGTCCCCTCTGAGGGCATACATGTTGCTGAGCTCTGTCCCTGTGAAGCTGCAGGTAGAGGCGCTCACCCTGGACAAGGCCGCTGGGCCAGGTCCATCCTCTGTCTGAATAGAACATCCACCCCTAGGGCATGGGTGAGAAGCCATGGGAATGACTGAGGGCTTCTGCATCTTTAAAAGTACCCTTAAGCACAATGAGGAAATACCATAGGCCAGAAAATTATACACTAAACTCCTTGGAAGGAAAGTTACAGTCAACCTAGACAGCATATTAAAAAGCAGAAACATTACTTTGTCAGCAAAGGTCCATCTAGTCAAGGCTATGGTTTTTCCAGTAGTCATGTATGGATGTGAAAGTTGGACTATAAAGAAGGCTGAGCACCGAAGAATTGATGCTTTTGAACTGTAGTGTTGGAGAAGACTCTTGAGAGTCCCTTGGACTGCCAGGAGATCCAACCAGTCCATCCTAAAGGAAATCAGTCCTGGGTGTTCACTGGAAGGACTGATGTTGAAGATGAAACTCCAAAACTTTGGCCACCTGATGTGAAGAGCTGACTCATTTGAAAAGACCCTGATGCTTGGAGAGATTGAAGGCAGGAGGAGAAGGGGACGACAGAGCATGAGGTGGTTAGATGGCATCACCGACTCAGTGGATATGAGTTTGAGTAAACTCTCGGAGTTGGTGATGGACAGGGAGGCCTGGAGTGCTGTGGTTCATGGGGTCGCAAAGAGTCGGACACAACTGAGCAATTGAACTGTACTGAACTGAAATTCCCTAAACCCAGGAAAAAAAGGTAGTTCATACTCTGAAGAGCATGTTTCATTTTTAATTGTTTTTTAAAAAAAACCCTCTACAGAGAAAGCAATAATCTTTGCTATATAATATTTATGGTTAAATCTTTTGGGCTTTCCAGGTAGCTCAGTGGTAAAGAATCCACCTGCCAGTGTAGGGGACGCAAGGGCCACAGGAGATGTGGGTTTGATCCCTGCATTGCGAAGATCGCCTGGGGGAGGAAATGGCAACCCCCTCCAGTATTCTTGTCTGGAGAATTCCATGAACAGAGAAGCCTGGCAGCTACAGTCCATGGGGTCACAGAGAGTCAGGTGCACCTGAGCATGAATTTAAAAAAAAAAAGAAACTCCCTAAACTCAACAAACAGAGATAGTTTATACTCAGAAGAGCATGTTTCATTTTAATTCTTTAATAAAACCCTATATGGAGTAAGTTATAAGCTTTGTTATACAATATTTATGGTTAAATCTTTCATTTAGTTATATAAGGCAAACATTTTACAAAAGTCAAAACTGATTACAGTATCAGTTTTCTAAACTGACTGTTTAGTTTGTAAAGCCTAAACTGTCATGAAACTGGTGCTTTTTTTTTTTGGTGGTGCTTATTAATGGATGTGCTTGAGAAGACTGGGGATTGGGAGGTTACCAGGGGGTGTCACACAATCTGGTGAGTAAATCCATTATACCTGTGAGCACTAGCAACTAAACAGACTGAAGCCCTTTTGCTCAAAAGAACATTCTGCCTAATAATAATTAAAATATATAAATCCGCTTTCTAGTGTTTGAGATTTGACCAAAAAAATAATAATGAAGATAAAATATTTTAAACCTAAGGTGGGCATGCTATAATAAAACTCAAAGCTGATGCTTGGGCGATGGTGGGAGAGGGAAAAATATCTTTGAAAAAGTACTAGTCTCAAGTGGCCAGGCCCCATTCAAGAAGAAGTTGTACACTGAAACAAAGGCTTAACTATATCTAAGTCTTAAGAAATCCCAGAAGAAGGTATTATTCATGTAAAATAACCCTAAAGGCAACTGCTTTAGATAAGAATTATATAATCAGTAAATTAATAGCAAATATCAAACATTAGAATATTAAAATTCAACATCAGTGATGCTGGTTCATCAAAAGTAAAGGGAACAATATTATACAAATGACTACTGCCAAAATATTATATAGTAATCTTCATTCTACTGGTGTAACAGTTTCCAGTTCCATGTCCCTCCAAGTCCCATTAGAAAGAAACAAAGTGCTACCTCTCAAAAAAAAAATACTGTTTCCCAGATAATGAGTCTGCTGTCTGAACTTCCAAAAAGCATGAGTTATTATATCTTATATCACAATAAAAGGCACAAACCTTGATGAGAAAGGCTCTATCCCAGAAGTATTTTCTGAAGAGTTTAATATCTGCCTCCAGCAAATGCTCGGCTGTGTGGTTAAGCGTCAGGGTCAGGGTTTCTGATGAGTGAAGATACCGCAGAGACGCATCTTCGCTGAGCTGCACGCAGGAGAAACCTGGGGAACGCCTGCCCTGGAAGCTGAAACACCACAAATCAAAACCCACAATCCCAGTGCCCCTCATCGGTCCTGATATTATTATAAACCCACTGGCCGAACAATCGCTTCCTACTGAAGATAGGTACATAAGACCATATAAACACATCCTAATAAAGCCATCTTTGTTTTCCCAGCTAGAGAAGTCATCAATTGAAAAGCTGTTCACATATATTATATACTTAAAAGAGTTACATAATTAACGCAATGGTACTGACTTGTAAACATAGCGCTTTACTTCAATATTTCATTCTCCTTTTAATCTGAAAAGATGCCCCTGGCCTTAATGGCACCATATGTAGTAGAACAAATTGGCTGGCAGCTGACGGCTTATTAGGTGATTACAGTGGAAAACAGATATGATCTCTAGGGAGCATGGTGAGGTTTGGATGTTACAAACAAGTGAGATATTCATAACACACTGGTCCACTGCTGTAAATCATTTCCTCATGCAAATGAAAACATGTGTAAATTTGATCATGTTGATTTCTTGAAATCAGTCATAGACAAAGGAACAAAATCCTCAAACTAAATTCTGAGTATCAGCTTATTTTCTGCTGTAGCACGAACAACTGCACATTCATTATTATTAGCCCTATGCAGGCGTCTCGGTTAGTGCCACGGTATCCTGGATGATCTACAGATTGATAACGAGGGGCCAGGAGGGAGATGCTGGTGCTCCCAGGTAACAGCCCACCTCGGCATGTTGCCACAGCCCACAGGTGTTCCCAGATTCTTCAGTTCCCAGAACTGGCTCTATGCATGTCTCCTCTTCTTCCATTACATCACTTTGTTAATGAACATTTGCATATTTGCAAAATTACAGTATAGTTCTAACCACATAAATGCTGTCTCCATCGCATGGAATGATAGATCCATTAAGAACACTCATACTCAGATTTGGGGCATCTCCCCACACTCTTGACATAATTACTGGCAGGGACTTTAGAATCTTCTAGAAAACAACTCCCCATGCTAACAGCAAGCCACTGAAGTGAATAATCCAGCCTAAGCAATAAGAGTCTTGTAATCAATTTAGAAAGTGGAAGCTCCATCACATAATCAGAATTTAGCTTACAGTCTACTTCTATTCCCATCATGAATGAACTTATTAGATGAGTGAACATCTAATTTTAATTTTATTGACAAATAGCTGATTTACAATGTTGTGTTGGTTTCAGGTATATAGCAAAGTGATCCAGTTATACATGTATTCCTTATTTTTTAGATTCTTTTCTCTATGGGTTATCACAGAATCACTGGTCATCTATCATATATAATAGTACGCGTAAGTTCACCCCAAGCTCTCCCTCACCACAACGTTTCCCCTTTGATAGCCATAAATTTGTTTTCAGTATCTGTAAATCTGTTTCTGCTTTATAAATAAGTTCATTTGTGTCATTTTAAGTTCGATTCCACATACGGATGATACGATCTTTGTCTTTGTCTGATTTACTTCACTTAGGATGACAAACTCTAGGTCCATCCACGTTGTGGCAATAGGCATCATTTCTTTCTCATGTTAGAGTAATATTCCATTGTGTGTGTGTGTACACACATTCACACACACACACACACACACACACACACACACACACACACACGTATGTATATACCCCTATGTCCTTTGCCCATTCCTCCATCAGTGGATATTTATGTTGTCTCCGTGTCCTGGCTACTGTGAACAGTGCTGCTATGAACACTCAGGTGCATATCTCTTTAGCTTGTTTTTCTCTGGCTATATGCCCAGGAATAGAATTTCTAGATCATACGCTAACTCTATTTTTAGTTTTTTAAGGATCCTCCACACTGGTCCCCATAGCAGTTGTACCAATTTACATTCCCACCAACAGTGTAGGAAGGTTCCTTTCTCCCCACACCCTATCCAACATTTATTGTTTGTGGACATTTGATAATAGCCATTCTGACCAGTATGAAGTGATACCTCACTGTACATTTTATTTGCATTTCTCTGATAATTACTGATGTTGAGCATCTTTTCATGTGCTTTTTGGACATCTGTAGGTTTTCTTTGGAGAAATGTCTATTTAAATCTTCGGCCCTTTTTTTGATCAGGTTGTTTGCTTTTATTGACATAGAGGATGTATAAACTTTTAAAATATATATCATCTTCTGTTGTTGGACACAATAGAAAGATACACAGCTACCAAACATTAAGAAGTGACGCACCAGGTCCTGAACTATCCAAGGGAAGTGGTCCTGCCTTGCCCTTTTCAGGTGAAGAAAGTACGGTCATGGTAGAGCGAAGACAAGGCTAATTCCATTAGGATGGGCTCTTTTCTTAGCTGGTGTTCATTTGACCAAGTGAGGACAAAAATAGAAAGTTGTGACTTCAACATCTACTCGGGTGGCATACAATCATAAATTAATTACAATGACTTCCATGGGCCAAATAAAAAGAACTAGCCCATGAAGACAAACCATGCAATAACACTGATAATATTTAATATTTATGTAACACTTTGTAATGTTCATTGCTGCTTCCCATTTATTACCACATGCTAAGTCGAGGAAATCATTGTATAGGATTCCTCTAATCATAAGTAAATATTAATAATAATGACCAATCTGAACCATTCTAAGTAACAAATATTGAAAGTGTTGGTATCATGCTCAACATAGAGAACTTTATATCTGACAAATTATTTCATTTCCATTATTTCTAGATCTACTAACCAGCCCATTGGCTACATAGTATCTTAGGGTTTGTTATTTGCTGATTCAACAAAAACTTACTGTCTTTCAATGAATGTATATGCTGAACACAGAGGTAAAATAGAAATAAGTTTCAGTCCCAAATGATTTAAAATGGAGATATATATGAAGTAAATGATGATTACATATAAAGTCATAAATTATGATATATATTATAAATTAATGATAATTATAGTGACGAGTAACACTTTAATCATAATCATAAAAGATCAGAACATAGAAGGCCTCTCTGAAGAAGTGACATTTAAACTAACGAGAGATATATCAGGATTAGGCTAGTGTTTCCCAACACATTTTTTCTTACTGTTGCCATCTCCCCCACCATAGAGCCTTTAAGACTTTTCCTGACTCCCTCTCCCCCATGAAATGTGAATACCAAATATAACTCTACATCTGTTTATATATGATATGTATATCTATACTTTACACATGGAAACTAATGGTAAACTATAAACCAATGTTAGCTTGTGGCTCGGTTATCTTTAATTTTTCCATAATGCTTGGAAGACTGTATAGAAATAGATCAAGAGAGAATCTATCAAGCAGCCAAACTCACTTTGTGATGTCTTCAACCAGCTTGGCGTGTCCACCATGTAAAGCTAAGTCTAACGGTGTGGCACCCTCCTCGTTGGGCAAAGTCAGGGCCTGGGCTCCCCCAGGGAAACACAGGAGGAGCTGGGAAAGCTTAGCGAGGCCCCATCTCACAGCCAGGTGCAGAAGAGACTCTCGACGCAGAGAGACTGGAAAGAAAACACACACGACATTATTAACAGCTCCGCCATTGAAAAAGTTTATCTCACATCTTTTCTCCAGGAGATTGTCAGAGTAAGAACAGTAACAGTCAGCATGGAAGGGCTGCCAGGAATGATCAAAAACATCTGACCCAAACACCTCGTTTTGCAGATGTGGAAAGGTCAGTGACTTGCGCCAGGTCAGGCAGGCACTGGAGCCCGCCTTGCTCATTCCTGGTACAATGCTGTTCTACCCACCACAGTGCACGTTCATATCACCTTTCACTCATGTTCAGTGAAGTCAGCTGGGGAAAACAAGTGCTAGGAGAGCACCATCTTTCAGAAACAGACATCATCAATTTCCTAAGGTGTTCTCCAAGGAGATGCTGCTGTCCTAGCAGGACAGGCTAATAGGGGCCATGAGTGTCAGGGAGCCTTCATTTCCACCTTTTGTCCTCAGAGGGGCTCCTCCAGACTCAGCAGCTGAGGCAGAAATGGAATCTAAGTCCCTGGCCTCTTGCAGACTTCACAGAGGTACTTTTACCTATCTATTAGATTCTTGGGATTATTTCAGTGTTGCCAAAGCTACATATACCTCTGTGTGTGTGTGTGTGTGTGTGTGTGTGTGTGTGTGTGTGTGTACTCAGCTGTGCTCAGTCGTGTCCGACTCTTTGTGACCCCATGGACTGTAGCCCACAGCTCCTTTTGCCCACCAGTACTTTCTTTAAAAAGCTTGACTGTGCCTCTTCATGTGCCACTTGACATGGGGTCCTTGCCTGGCCAATGCCTGGGTTTTCACTCTTGGTGTTTGCCAGCGTGTCTTATGGCTGTCTCCTGACTGTGTCCTCTTATAGGCTGAGGGGATCCTGGAAGTTTTTATTGCTAACACCTAGCATAGTATACGGGCTTCTAAGGTAGCTCAGTTCAGTTCAATCACTCAGTCGTGTCTGACTCTTTGCAACCCCATGGACTGCAGTGCACCAGGCTTCCCTGTCCATCACCAACTCCCAGAGTTTACTCAAACTCATGTCCATCGAGTCAGTGATTCCATCCAACCATCTCATCCTCTGTCATTCCCTTCTCCTCACACCTTCAATCTTTCCTGGCATCAGGGTCTTTTCTAATGAGTTCAGCTCTTTGCATCAGGTGGCCAAAGTATTGGAGTTTCAGCTTCAACATCAGTCCTTCCAATGAATATTCAGGACTGATTTCTTTCAGGATGAACTGGTTGGATCTCCTTGCTGCCTAAGGGACTCTCAAGAGTCTTCTCCAACACTACAGTTCAAAAGCATCAATTCTTCAGCACTCAGCTTTCTTTATAGTCCAACTCTCACATCCATACATGACTACTGTAAAAACAATAGCCTTGACTAGACAGACTTTTGTTGGCAAAGTAATGTTTCTGCTTTTTAATATGCTGTCTAGGTTGGTCACAGCTTTTCTTCCAAGGAGCAAGTGTCTTTTAATTTCATGGCTGCAATCACCATCTATAGTGATTTTGGAGCTCCAAAAAATAAAGTCTCTCCCTGTTTCCACTGTTTCCCCCTCTATTTGCCATGAAGTGATGGGACTGGATGCCATGGTCTTAGTTTTCTGAATGTTGAGCTTTAAGCCAACTTTTTCACTTTCCTCTTTCACTTTCATCAAGAGGTTCTTTAGTTCTTTGCTTTCTGCCATAAGGACAGTAATGCTTTTAAGTAATGCTCAAAATTCTCCAAGCCAGGTTTCAACAATACATAAACTGTGAATGTCCTGTTATTCAAGCTGGTTTTAGAAAAGGCAGACAAACCAAAGATCAAATTGCCAACATCCTTTGGATCATCGAAAAAGCAAGTGAGGTCCAGAGAAACATCTATTTCTGCTTTATTGACTTTGCCAAAGCCTTTGACTGTGAGGATCACCATAAACTGTGGAAAAGATGGGAATACCAGACCACCTGACCTGCCTCTTGAGAAATCTGTATGCAGGTCAGAAACCAACAGTTAGAACTGGATATGGAACAACAGACTGGTTTCAAATAGAGAAAGCAATACATCAAGGCTATATTGTCACCCTGCTGATTTAACTTATATGCAGAGTACATCCTGAGAAATGCTGGGCTGCATGAAGCATGAGCTGGAATCAAGATTGCTGGGAGAAATATCAATAACCTCAGATATGCAAATGACACCAGCCTTATGGCAGAAAGCAAAGAAGAACTAAAGAGCCTCCAAGGTGGCTCAGTGGTTAAAAAAAAATCCTCCTGCACTCCAGGAGACCGGGTTTCAATCCCTGGACCAGGAAGATCACATGTAGAAGTAAATGACAATCCACTCCAGTATTCTTGCCTGAAAAATCTCAAGGACAGAAAAGCCTGCTGAAGTCATTCAGTATTTATTGAGTTGAATGACAAGTGACTGTTAAAAATCTCAATCATTTGTGTATGTTTAATTCATCTAATTTGTATAGAGTTTGTACACCGTATTTCTACTATGACTTAGTACATGGAACACAGCTGGCCCATGATACACATTACTCTGGAAACATGTAAAAGAATATACTTGCTTATATTTAGAAAAGCTAAGTCTATGAACTTCAAAGACATCAAGACACACCTTTAAACAAATGCAGTCTTAACAACTGAACATGAAAACACTAACATTCGAGATCTGTTGGAATAAGTATGCAGTAAGGATATGAGTTGCACATACCCTCCAGTTAAGCAATATTACTGACTGTTTGTAATCTGAAAGAGATCCAGAGGTTGCTGCATCACCCTGGGGTGGAAAGCCCCAGAGGAGAGGACCTTATCTGTCTTTAAGTCTAGCACAGTGCCTGGCGAGTCATATGCTCTATAAATATTTGCTTGTTGAATGAATAAGTGATTAACGGCTCTTTCCCTGATGAGTACCCATGATAGTCAGCTTTCAACACACAGCTACACATGCTCTTTGAAGCATCTATCATTCTTATTTCTTCCTCTGATATCAATACCTCTTGACTAAAATCTATGAACCCAAACTACATACTCCCACACAGCTGGGACACTGAACACAAAGTCTACCGATTTCTCCACCCAGCTTACTGTCTACATTGACATGATTTTGCTATTCCATTGTCTTCATGAGCATAACTTCACTAGTCCTGGAAGACTCCAGCCGAGGCAAAGACTGAATACTCATCATATGACCTTCCTTCAAGGCATATCAGTGCTTTATTAGAAAGCATTGACAGTTTAAGCCCTAAAACCAATATTTAACCACTATACCCTGATCTTGATCTAATCCTAACCAAACTCCCTTCCCTGCCACCCCCTGCCATCACTCCTCCTCTGCATTTGAAAACCCTCATTAAAACAAACTTCCAGTTCTCAATCAATTCCACCCATGTCTTCCCTCTTCAAGATGATGCTAAGGCCCACCGGAGGAGGGGTTCTCTCCACCGGGCCCTGAACCCGGCCTGGCCTTACCAGCAGGCTGTGCTGTTGGAGCCAGCGTCCAACAAGGCTCTGACTTGAAGCAACCAGAAGGGAATATTCCATTTGCACATGGGTGCAAAAGAAAATGGTTTAGCTTCCACTTTTAATTGGTTTACACTATTTCTACATGTAGATCAATGAGCATAAGGCCTTATTTCAAATTTGCAACTGTCACAGACTTCACTGTACGCGTGCTCCACCTTCCATCCGTGTGACACAGCACAGACCCTCCCTCCCACTCCAAGTAAAGCGACATCTGAAACACCTGAGAACAGACCAAACAGTGCACCCCCATCAGACAAGCCTGATGCACTTGCTATCTTTCAAAGGCTATCGAAGAACTTATCTTCATTTTATCCTTTAACTTATTGACTTTTAAACCCACTTAATTAGAAAGTAAGGTTTTTTAACTCTTAACTGATTCCCAACAAGGCACGTTTCGTAACATTCACATTTTTTCCTTCTTAAATAATAATCAGGAAGACACTTGCTAGAATCAGGTGACAACACACACACACAAATACACACACACAAGTACACTGCCCAGGATGCCAGTCGGCATGCAATTATACCCAACCACACTCAGATGGGATCTCTCAGTCTCAGATCTCAGTCTGAACCTGGTGAGAAATGCCCATGCTTATATGGGATACAGTTTTTTTTCCAAGAAAAATATGATCAAAAGGGAACATCTACAATTTTCCTGTTCCCTTGTAGAATCATAGCACTGATAAAGGCAGTGTGGTGTCAACAATTTAAATGGTACTCCCTGTAGTGCCTGGAGCAAGGCCCTAAAATATCTTCAAACCTGCCTGCAGTTCACTGTACCCAACCTGACTGAGGTGTGAGTGTGGAGAGAACCTGCTTCCTCCACCAGCAGAATCTGCCAGGCCTGTTCTCTAGACCAGCTCCCTGTTCTCTCCTTTCGAGCGCCATCTGTTACCAACCAGAGCTCCTGGCCTTCCCCAATCAATAGAAGTTGACTAAAAGTCAGACAAGAAATTCAGGCAAGGCTTTACTGGGGCCCCTGCAGCAGCATAAGGGATTTAACCTAAATCAAATCCTTTATGATTATACAGTGGAAGTGAAAAATAGATTTAAGGGAATATATCTGATAGACAGAGTGGCTGATTAACTATGAACAGAGGTTCATGACACTGTAGAGGAGACAGGGATCAAAATCATCCCCAGGAAAAAGAAATGCAAAAAAGCAAAATGGCTGTCTGAGGAGGCCTTACAAATAGCTGTGAAAAGAAGAGAAGCGAAAAGCAAAGGAGAAAAGGAAAGATATACCCATCTGAATGCAGAGTTCCAGAGAACAGTAAGGAGAGATAAGAAAAGCTTTCTCAGCGATCAATGCAAAGAAAGAGAAGAAAACAACAGAATGGGAAAGACTAGAGATCTCTTCAAGAAAATCAGAGACACCAAGGGAACATTTCATGCAAAGATGGGCTCGATAAAAGACAGAAATGTTCTGGACCTAACAAAAGCAGAAGATATTAAAAAGAGGTGGCAAGAATACACAGAAGAACTGTACAAAAAAGATTTTCATGACCCAGATAATCACGATGGTGTGATCACTCACCTAGAGCCAGACATCCTGGAATGTGAAGTCAAGTGGGCCTTAGGAAGCATCACTATGAACAAAGCTAGTGGGGGTGATGGAATTCCAGTCGAGCTATTTCAAATTCTGAAAGATGATGCTGTGAAAGTGCTGCACTCAATATGCCAGCAAACTTGGAAAACTCAGCAATGGCCACAGGACTGGAAAAGGTCAGTTTTCGTTCCAATCCCTAAGAAGGGCAATGCCAAAGAATGCTCAAACTACCACACAACTGCACTCATCTCACACGCTAGTAAAGTAATGCTCAAAATTCTCCAAGCCAGGCTTCAGCAATACGTGAGCCGTGAACTTCCAGATGTTCAAGCTGGTTTCAAAAAAGGCAGACAAACCAGAGATCAAATTGCGAACATCAGTTGGATAATCAAAAAAATAAGAGAGTTCCAGAAAAACATCTATTTCTGCTTTATTGACTACACCAAAGCCTTTGACTGTGTGGATCACTATAAACTGTGGAAAATTCTGAAAGAGATGGGAATACCAGACCACCTGACCTGCCTTTTGAGAAACCTGTATGAAGGTCAGGAAGCAACAGTTAGAACTGGACATGGAACTACAGACTAGTTCCAAATAGGAAAAGGAGTACGTCAAGGCTGTATATTGTCACCCTGCTTATTTAACTTGTAAGCAGAGTACATCATGAGAAACACTGGGCTGGAAGAAGCACAAGCTGGAATCAAGATTGCTGGGAGAAATATCAATAACCTCAGACATGCAGACGACATCACCCTATGGCAGAAAGTGAAGAGGAACTAAAAAGCCTCTTGCTGAAAGTGAAAGAGAAGAGTGGAAAGGTTAGCTTAAAGCTCAACATTCAGAAAACTAAGACCATGGCATCTGGTCCCATCACTTCATGGGAAATAGATGGAGAAACAGTGGGAACGGTGTCAGACTATTTTTGGGGACTCCAAAATCACTACAGATGGTGACTGCAGCCATGAAATTAAAAGATGCTTACTCCTAAAAAAAAAAAAGATGCTTACTCCTTGGAAGGAAAGTTATGACCAACCTAGACAGCATATTGAAAAGCAGAGACATTACTTTACCACCAAAGGTTCGTCTAGTCAAGGCTATGGTTTTTCCAGTAGTCTGGATGGATGTGAGAGTTGGACCGTGAAGAAAGCTGAGCACCAAAGAATTGATGCTTTTGAACTGTGGTATTGGAGAAGACTCTTGAGAGTCCCTTGGACCGCAAGGAGATCCAACCTGTCCATCCTGAAGGAGATCAGTCCTGGGTGTTCATTGAAAGGCCTGATGTTGAAGCTGAAACTCCAATACTTTGGCCTCCTCATTGTGAAGAGTTGACTCATTGGAAAAGACCCTGATGCTGGGAAGGATTGGGGGCAGGGGAAGAAGGGGACGACGGAGGATGAGATGGGTGGATGGCATCACCGACTCAAAGGACACGGTTTTGGGTGGACTCCGGGAGTTGTTGATGGACAGGGAGGCCTGGAGTGCTGTGATTCATGGGGTCGCAAAGAGTCGGACACGACTGAGTGACTGAACTGAACTGCAGCAGCAGAAAGGAGAGAGAATAAACAACAGGTTCCCTTGCTTGCTCCTTCCCTAAGTGGGGTAGAACTTGGTCCTTATATGGTGAGGGTAGGGATGTGTTCAGAGGATGGCCGGATGGGTGGCTTAGATGGTTTGCCCACCCCTCAGGTGGCGTTGAGTGCAGGAGGCAGGCTCAGCATTCTGCTTTTCCTCTAGGCTCTTCAAAAGTGGCAGTTGGGTTTTTGGTCTCTGTTTATCTTTTGTCCAGAACTCCCAAATGCGCATGCAACCAGTTACTTTTAGTCCCAGACCGTTTCTTTGCATTTTATTGCTCGAGGAGACGTGTGTCCAGGTGTAAGCATTGCAGCAGAGGGTCCCAGGATGTCTCACACCCTCACACCATGGCTCAGTGGGAAAGGACAGCAGACCTGGGGGACTGAGTGCTCGCTATAGCCACTCTCTCTCTCTGAATCTACCTGCTTCCTGGGAAAATGGGAAGGTAGGAGGAGAGAAGAGCTTCTGATGTTTGAAGGAAACAAAAAAGCTGCCCAAAATGTGTTAAGAACAAGCTTTTGCACTCAATATAGATGTTCAGAGCCCAGAATCAAGCAAAGAGCTTGCAATAGGAAGTATCATGACATATATAAATAATTCTGTTTGTTACAGAGTTTCGGATTCTTAACAGGAATCAGGAAAACAAGTTGTGGAAAGGGGTTCTGCAATTTGGTAGACATGAGGGAGTTTAATTAAAATGAAGGTTTTTTTTTTTTTTAAACCAGATAAATTTGTCTTTTCCTGTTTTGTTGGTGCCCAGAGTTATTTGAACTAATATAACTAAAACAGAATTACTAATAATTGCTCTAATGGAAAACATTAAAAGGTGTGACCTGTAACATCCTGGGAGCAAGATCACTCAGACACAAAAAGGAACAGCAGGCTGTGACATTCAATCAACAGTCCCATCACGGCATAAAGGGGGGACACATCTGCCCCAGACAAGGTGAGAGGCGCAAAGCCCACCCTTCCCTCTCTGCCACATCTCAGCTTCTCTTCCTGGCAAATAAGCCTGTCACATCAAAGACCCAAGGTCCTAGGAAGATGCATCCTTGCCTTGGCTTTTTGGGGATCAGGGATCTATGAAATACAGCACAGATTATAGATAACAGATCTGCAACACAGGTCACACACCAGAGCACCCGAGGCACAGGAGCACAGGTGACCAGTTTGCTTGTTACTAAAGGAGGTGCTCTAACAGACTGTTCACTCCAGACTCGGGGCCATGATCACACCTACACGAGGTCTGACTGTGCTGCTAAGGTAGCAGCAAATTCAGATTGAAAGAATGAAAACTAAATTATCATGCCCTTAGGAACTCACGTGCACTGCTAGAGGAAATGTGAATTGGCACACCCACTTTGGAAAACACAGTGGCATAATCTAATAAATTTGAAGACACGAATATCGTATCCCTAAGCGATTCCACTCCTACGTTTAAACCCCAGTGAGGACTGTGCTTTGTATGCACTAGGAAGCATGCATAAAAATGTAAATGATCAAAAATAGAAATGATCTTAATGTCCATCCATAATAGGATAAGTTACAGTATAATCAAACACTAATATTCTAACAATAAAAGTGAATTACATGCTAATAGAGAAGAAACTAAGAAATATAATGCTGAGGGGGTAAGTCACAAAAGAATACACAGAATACGTTTTAATTAATATGAAGTTTTTAAAAAGTGAAAACTAAACCATATTATATACAAATACATGGGTGGTAAAACTATGAGAAAAAATAAGATAATAGTTACTGTAATAATACCTCTGAGGGTAAAGAGATGAATGTGTCTAGGAAGGAATGAGGGGCAGCGGCATTACTGGGGTTCAATGATGTCTGTAGATCTCTTCCTCTCTCTTCCCATTCACCCCACATAGCTGTGTTCAAGGCCTTCCTCAGAACAATTAAAATTCTGGGGTGGAGCTCAAGCATCCATCTCTTCTAAAGATTTCAAAGGGATCCTACAAACCATTCAAAGCCAGGGTTGAGGTCTGCTACTTTAAATAAATATCTGGTAAACAAAATCCAGATCTATGCCTCCTGTTTATACCACTGTCTTCCCAATCATCTCTGGGAAGGAAATCCAAAAAAGAGGGGATATATGTATACATATGGCTGATTCACTTTGCTGTGCAGCAGAAAATAATGTAACACTGCAAAGCAACTATACTCCAATAAAAAAAATTTTTTAAAGAGCTCATTAACCAAAAAATTTTACCAATGAATGAGACCAAAAAATACTTCTGACTTTTACAAGCTATTTTTAACCTACATCACTTGCTGCTACACCAAGATAGAGCCTTAAACATTAAGCAAAATATTAAATCTGTGGTGGGGACAATAATCTAGGAGCAAATAATGTTTTTGAACAAGTCCTTCTATTGTGTAGGGTTCAGAAGTCCTTCTCTTTTCTAGAATTTACCAATGTTTCATAACTCCTGAGTAGAGCCACTAAAATATTCAACCCTATATTTTTTAATTCACATAAATCCTATCAATTAAAATAAGTTCTACTCTGGTTTCCAAAGTCACATATATATTCACAGAGGTTTCAATTTGTGTATCTAAGTTACTGAACAGACAAACATTGAATCAAATGAATCCAAATCATAGGGTCCTACCATATGCCAGGACCCATGGACACAAAGCAGAAGCATATGGCCATCCCATTTTAGTTTGCAATAAAATATCTTGTCCATGAAATCCTATCTGGTAACTACAGCTCTAGGAAAGTGTGAACAGAAATAAATAAACTATCTGACCTACAAGGTTAATTACAGGGTAATCAATCTACATCATGTATCACAATTTGAAAATTTATAGATGTTTATAAAATGATGAGCAGAAAAAGAATAAAAAAGCTATGAGCAAAAATTATATGGAAAGTGGGAAAGGGTATTTGGCATGAGCACCACACACAATCTCTGATATTTTTCAGGACTCTCGATGAGAAAGGGAGGAGAGGCTGCATATTATGGCATCTTCCATTTGGGTAGTCCAATCAGGGCTTTGGTGTGTGTATAACCAAATCCACCTTCCACACAGAAGATCGGAGCATAGTGAGTCTAGGATAGGAACTGCAAATATAAACACACTCGTGGGAAAGACATGGAAACACGACGTCCCATGGAGCACAATACCAACATGGCGGGTATGGTGGGATCATAAAGCCAAAAGGTAGAAGAGGACCAGAAAAGCATAATAGCAGGTGGTAGCTTCCTAAAACATCTGCGCTGCATCAGACACACTTGAGATACTCAGATCGTAACGACCCCTGACTGAAAATCTTGGAAAACTCCAACCACACACACAATCATTCCAGAAAATTCACACTTTGATATACAGTCCCGGAATGCACTTCATGGATTGTGTATCTCATATAGGTTGACTATATTTACATTGTGGAACTAGTACTAAATCAGCTGAAAAACTAAAACATCCTTATCAGAACTCAAAAACGGCAATCCAATTTCTGGACATTCCCAGACCGACTTGTACAATATGGGCATCGACACAAGATACGAAGACCAGACACAGCACTGTCCAGTGCAAAGGGGTCGGATTAAGGAGTTGAAAGGCCTAGAGCTGAACACCCTCAGTGATGTGGCTCTGGAAAGACCACTGAATTTTCACATTTTAAGTTGCTTCATCTGTAAAAGAAAAGGAGTATCTGCTCAGCCTAGTAGCCAAGATTGTCAGGGGGCTGTAACGAAAATAACATGAGACAGGGTTCTCTAGAACTAAGAAAGCCTATATTGGGGGACTTACCAGTCATACATATTTGTCTGGTCTTTCTAATACAAAAATATAATAAACACTCACTAAATAGATCTATGCATATTTGAAAGCAGTCTCCCTCTGGTTATAATTAGACATCATAATTTAAGGGAACTAGTTATCTGCTTAAGAGGCACTATAATTGCATCAGTGTAAGACAGCAGATGTGCCATTGAGACAAACGTGCTTCAGCCCCACAGCTTGGGCAGTAGGAGGTCATCAGGTGCCATAAGCAGTAATTACGTCATACTTGCTTTTCCAGTCTGTACAACAGACTTTTTACATTTGTTAATATTTCTTCAAGGCTCTGATTTCCACCTACCATTCATTCATTCAGTTAATATTTGTTGACAGCCTACGATGCACTGGGCATTCTTCTGCTCTCCCCTCACACCACAGGGGAGCCTATGGAATTCCCAGGCACCCTTCCAAGCGACCCTCCAGGAACCCTGTTCTGTTTGGAAGACAAATGAAAATACAGCACAATCTAATTCTATTATTGATAAGAAGGAAAAGCATAGACTCATCATATCTTGGAAATGGGCTTTTGAAGTTTGCATCGAGATTCTGAATTTAAGCACAACCAGGAAACTGGCCACACATCTGCCTTGCCCTGGAAGCCACAGATCCAAGCTCGCATGGAGAAATATTCAACTTTGTGGCTATAAGCTGCAGCTTTAGTGGGAGATTTTATCCCCTCCTTCAGCACAGGGGCACACTTAGGAAGGGATATTTTGCTGAGAGAAGAAGATAAATGAGGTAACCCAAACAGAACATCAACATATAAAATGAAGTCTACCTGGGATGAGAGTGAGGATGGGAAGTCAGAAAAAGTTCATTGGAAGTCCAGATGGCAGCTGTTAGGCATGAATGAAAATCAGTCACCACATCTACTTTTATTTCATCCTTGCTAGGTGCCAGTGACTACAAGGACTTTACACTTCTTGTTTCCCTCTAACATTTATTATGCAATTCGCTTGTGTTATCTTTCATCTCATCAACTCCTGACTAGCACTGCACAAGGTAGGGGGAGAAACGGAAGCCTGACACAATTATGCAACTGCCCAAACTCACTCAGGAAGAAAACGGAGCATCAGCAATCTGAACCCAGGTTCTTCGACTTATAAAAGTCAAGTTCCTAACTATTATGCTTCCCACTGTTGTTGCAGTTCAGACACTCAGTCCTGTCCAACTCTGTGACCCCATGGACTGCAGCACGCCACGCTTCTGTCCTTCAGTATCTCCCAGAGTTTACTCAACAAACTCATGTCCATTGAGTCGGTGATGCCATCCAACCACCTCACCCTCTGTCTCCCCCTTCTCCTCCTGCCCTCAGTCTTTCCCAGAATCAGGGTCTTTTCCAACGAGTTGGCTCTTCGGCAAAGATAATGAGATAAAAGAAGACAGACCCAAGAAAAGAAGAGCATAAAGACAGAACTTGACTTCATCAACAGATTGAGTGGGGAAGAGCAAGAAGCAGGAAACTAAGCCCCAGAGCCCTAAGAGCTCAGGCATGCACCCCACTCTCCAGAAGGCCATCTGTCTCCACACCCCTGTGTGTGCACACGCACTCTCTCAGGACAAGTCTGCAAAACAAAAGCTGCTACAGCCGCAGGCGCGGGGAAGAGAACGTGGGCGCGTGAGAACCGCTATGAAATAAAACCTGGGGCCGAAAGACAGAAGATCTGAGGGCTACACAGACTTGTGCCCACATCCCCACATCATGACCCATATTTGAAAGAATCAAGACGAGGCCTTGCAAAGGTCACCGGGGTCAAGCCAAGGGGCTGCTGTTCCAGCGCACAGGCCCTCAAGTCACCCTACCCCTCCCGGCTTGCTGCCTGCCTGCCCACGCCAGGCCTCGCCCACCCATCTTCAATCATCAGCCTGTTTAAGCTCCAAGCATTTGGAAGTTTTTAACCAATATTTGATTTAATTTTTAAATAAAGCAGTACAAGGAAAGTTGAAAGTGAAAGTGTTAGGCGCTCAGTCGTGTCCAATTCTTTGTGACCCCTTGGAGTGTAGCCCGCCAGGCTCTTCTTCCCATGGGATTCTCCAGACAAGAATACTGGAGTGGGTAGCCATTCCCTTCTCTAGGGGATCTTCCTGACCCAGGGATCAAACCAGGGTCTCCTTTGCATTGCATGCAGATTCTTTAATCTCTAAGCCAAAAAGTTGCCAGTATTCAAATTCTATTAAAGAAATCTATGAAAACAATAAAAAGTTTAACTGTTTTACTCAAGATAAGTATTAAGAGAATATTTGGCTACAGTCATTTTCAAATTCAGATTTAGTCTCCTGTATGCAATCCCACACATCTGAAGGGTTCCCAAAAGAGAAAAGGCAGAAATGAAACATTGCCCCTCAGAGATAAAGTTCAAAGCCTTCCACTGCCTTGAATCCTTTGGGAAGCACAGTAGGGATGGGCATTTGAAAATAAAAGCTCCCACTTACATTGTTTTTTCCTTGAAACTTTTGAGAGTAGGAGAAAATGACCAGAAAATAACCTGAAGAGAACCGTGTTCTCTATTCCTCAGGAGGGAGAATAAATATATCATTCTATACTCTAGTCTCAGGGCCACTGGTGTCCTGTAGGAAGCTTAATTTTTAAGGAAAAGTTTAATTTAAGCTTCTTTTTCTTCTTTAAAATACAGTGCCTTAAGTAGAGAATGCGCTTAATAAGAGTTGACTGACTCAACTGCAGGAAGAGTCCAAGTGACTCAAAGGGGAAAAAGGGCCTTTCTTTAAGAGGTCAATTCTGTGTTAAATTCTTTACTGCCAAAAAAA
>SRVM01013512.1:0-44876 GCA_007570785.1 Antilocapra americana
TCCCCATTTGCGACCTAGTCTTCGGGGTCCCTTGGAACTGAAACTGGTGCAATTTGTCCGCTCATGTGAGGCGCAACACTTCCTTATCCTCTCCTCTTGAGAAAACGGAGGCGTCTGGTCTCCTGCCTTGTTGAGGCAGGCAATTACAGCTTTCCCTCGATGGCAACGAGGCAGTGAGGCCTCCCTTCGTGTTCTGAGGCGAATTCCCAGAGGTGCTGGGCAATCAGGCTTTCCCTGAAGTGCAGGGGCCAATGACTGTCCTTTGAAAT
This sequence comes from Antilocapra americana, assembly GCA_007570785.1. Classification (NCBI taxonomy): domain Eukaryota; kingdom Metazoa; phylum Chordata; class Mammalia; order Artiodactyla; family Antilocapridae; genus Antilocapra; species Antilocapra americana. Next base: position 270 of record SRVM01013512.1, read on the forward strand.
TTCTGCAGGACGTGCTGGGTTCCTCTCATGATTCACTTGGTGAGAAAGGCAGCCTCTTCAAGTGTCAGAGGAAAGCCGTGTGTCTGTTGGAAGCGAAGAATCGGCTAATCATCGCTCTTCTCACAAGATGCTGGAGAACCCTGGGCCTTTCGAGTTGTGGTAGCGAGCATGAGGTTCCTCTTGCATGACCGTCTGCTTCTTCGAGACCCTCTAGGGTTGCATGTGGTGAACGAAGCTTCGTCTTGGGATTCAATAGCGAATGTTTGAGTGTTCTGGAGGCCCTACATTGGAAAAAAAGCCTCACCTCCCATTGAGAGGGGAATTTCTTTTGTTGTGGCGGGATGCATAGTGTTCCTCCCAAGTTGACCCTTTCGATTCAGGGACCCTCTCGTGAAGCCTCAGGGAAGTCAAGGCAACTTGGGAGGTTCGAGGAGGAGCCGTGGAAGTTTTTCGCGTCACTGCAGGGTAATCAGGCCTCATCTCGCATGGTTCTCGTCTTGCGGCAGGCAGTTAGACAAGAGGCTAACTGAGGTCACCATCAATACTTGAGAGGAACTGCAACTTTCCTGCTACAGCATGAGAAGATCTCCTTGTCCCTCACCTCATCACGAGATGAAGGCCATTTCCACTGCTTTGACCTGGGAGGAATCCCTACTTTCCCATTGCACCTCAAAAGGAATCCTGTCTCGTACATTGAAACTAGAGAGGAAATGCACAGTTGCTGCCACAAGTTGAATGGTCATCGAGTTTCCCCTCAGTGGCATATAATGCCTAATTCTTTTACAGCAACTCAAATGGAATCCCGAGTTTTTCCTCACAACACGAAGGGAAGTCTGGCTACCTTGACACATCTCTAGAAAAAGCTCAAGTTTCTTGCTCCAACACAACAGGAGCACAAACACCGTATTTAAAACTCAAAAGGAAAGCAGAGCTCCATGCCTCAACTGGAAACGAAGTATATTCGTCATCTGAAACTCGAAGGAATCCTGAGGTATCTGTCTCACCATTAGAGGAATACTGAGATCCCTACATCAACTTGGGATAAGGCCATATTCTCCTACAGTGACTCGAGTGCAGTCCTGAGCTGTCCTGGCAACTCGAAAGGAGCCCTGACTTCCAAGAGACAACAAGAGAGGTTTCCTGAGGTCCTTTTCAGGATGCAAGAGGAACTCCAATCTTCCCACTGCCACTCATGATATGCCTCGAGATTTGATCCTCAATGCGAAATGAAGCCCGATTCCCTTGCAGTGACTTGAGAGAAATGCCGAGTCCCCTCTCAAAAGTTTAATGGAAACTCGACTCCCTTTATGCCACTTCAGAGGTTCCCTGAGATACCCATCTCAACAAGAGAGTAACACTGATTTCCGGCCTCTACTCTAGATGAGGATCCATTCCCCTGAAGCCACTAGGGAGGGATCCAGAGGTGCCGCTCACAGCTTAAAAAGAGGCCTGACTTCCTTGAAGAAATAGGAGAGGTTTGTTGAGGTACCCTCACAATGTGAGATGGACCCCAAGACTCCCACCAAAACTCAAGAAAACCAGGAGATCAGATGCTCAACAAGAGAAGCGGCCCTTTTCCCTTGCAGGGTTTTGAGACCAATCCCCAATTTCTTCTTCCAAATAGAGTGGAGGCTTGACTCCTTTCATGCAAATCCAGATGTTCTCAGAGTTACCCATCACAACCTGAGAAGAACCTCTAACTTCCTATCACAACTGGAGAAAATACATGAGATTTGCCTTCAATGCAAGATTGGGCCCTATTTACGAGCAGCACCTCAACAGCAATCCAGAGTTACTTCTCGCGCTTGCAACAAGGTTTGACTCTCTTTAGGCCGCTCCAGAGGTTACAAAATATATCCATTCCACCTTGAGAGGAATCCCGAGTTTCCAGATGTAATTCCAGAGGAGCTAAGTTTTCCCTCCTCATTTCACCTTGACGGCCAGTTCCCCTGTGTTGATTGCTGTCACATGCTAATTTTCCCTCACACCTCAAGAGGAGGCCTATTCCACTTCCTGAAAATCCAGAGGAAACCCAAGGAAACTGCCACAAGTCCAAAGGGCATTGAGTTCTCTTTCAACTCGAGAAAGGCCTGATTCCCTGGGATTGACACGAATGGAATCACTCATTCCCTCTAACAACATGAAGGGAGGTCTGAATCCCCTTTTGCACCTCAGGAAAAAGCCTGATTTGCTCACCTCAACGCGACAGGATGCCCCAGATTTCTATGACAACTTGAGAAGAAAGTGGAGTTCCATGTCACCAGCTGAGATTTGGCTTGACTCCCCCGTTGAAACTCGATAGGTACCCCTAAATCCCTCTCTCGTAACTGAAGGGGAATCCTGAGTTTTATGCCTGAACTCGCGATGAAACCTTACTCCCCTGCAGCCACATGAGAGGAATGCTCAGATGTCTTTGTGACACAATAGGAAGCCTGAAGTCCCTAATACATCTCAAGAGATTAACTGAGGTCCCAGTCTCAAGTCAAGAGGAACCACAAGCATCCATTTGCAACTCGAGAAAACCAGGAAATCTCCCCCTCAACATGATAAGAGGCCATTTCACAGGAAGTGCCTTGGGAGCAATCCCACGGTCCCCCTCATAACATGAAAGGAAACCATTCCTGGCCTTATGCAACTTCAAAGTCTCCCAAAGATACCCATCTAGGGGAGGAACCCTAATTTTCCCACAGCCACCTGAGAAGAGCTCCATGTTCCACAACTCATCTCGAGATGAGGGCCATTTCCCCTGCTTCGACTCTACAGGAACCCCTCCTTTCCCCTGGTACCTCAAGAGGAGGCCTGTATCATAGACTGGAAATGTGCAGTTCCTGCCATATGTTGAAAGGTCAGCGACTGCCCCCTCAACTGGACATACCACATAATTCTCTTGCAGCGACTCAAATGGAATCCCAAGCTTCCCTCACACCACAAAGGGATGCCAGAATGCCCTGTGCAACACTAGAAAAAGCGTGAGGTTTCCTGTCTCAACACGACAGGAGGACACATACCTCATTTAAAACTCAAAGAAAAGCAGTGTTCCAAGCCTCAACACGAAACACTTTATACTCCAAGGCTGAAATTCAAAGGGACCCCGAGGTATCTGTCTCAACTGGAGAGCAATGCCGAATTTCCCACATCAAATCGGGATGAGGCCCTATTCCCCTGCAGCAACTTGAGAGGAATCCCTAGCTGCCCCTGGGAATTTGAATGGAGGCCTAACATCCCTGAGTCAACAAGAGAGGTTCCCTGAGTTCCCCGTTGGAACTCGAGTGGAACCCAAAGCTTCAAGATGCAACTCATGAAATACCAGGAGATTTGATCCTCAATGCGAGATGAAGCCCACTTCTCTTGAGGTGCAATCCAAGAAGAGCTCCGTTTTCCCCACCTCATCTAGAGATGAGGGCCATTTCTTGTGCTTTGACTTGAGAGGATTCCCTACTCTCCCGTTGTGCCTCAAGAGGAAGCCTTTCTCATCAATTGAAACTCAAGATGAAACTCACAGTTCCTGCTACAAGTTGAATGGTCACCGAGTTCCCTCTCAACTGCATATAAGGCCTAATTCCCTTACAGCAACTCAAATGCAATCCTGAGTATCACCTCACAACATGAAGCAATGTCTGGGTGCCCTAAAGCACTACTACAAGAAGCTCAAGGTTCCTGCCTCAACACGAAAGGAACACAGACACTTTATTTAAATCTTGAGAGGAAAGCAGAGTTCCTTGCCTCAACATGAAGTGAGATATACTCCTCAGCTGAAACTCGAAGGAACACCGAGGTATCTGTCATGCCCTGAGAGGAATCCTGAGATTCTCATGTCAACTTGGCATGAGTCCCTATTCCCCTGCAGTGACTCAATCAAAATCCAGAGCTGCCCCTGGCAACTGGAAAGGACCCCTGACTTCCCAGAGGCAACAAGAGAGGTTCCTTGAGGTCCCTGTCAGAACTAGAGTGGAAACTCAAGCTTCCCACTGCAACTCATGAAATGCCATGAGATTTGATCCTCAACACGAGATAAAGCCCGCTTCTCTTGCAGTGACTTGAGAGAAATGCTGAGTTCCCTCTCAAAAGTCAAATGGAAGCTTGACTCCCTTTATGCCACTCCACAGGTTCCCCGAGATACTCATCTCAACTTGATAGGAACCCTAAGTTTCTCGCCTCAACTCTAGATGCGGCCCCATTCCCCTGCAGCCACGAATGAGGAATCCCAAAGTGCCCTTCACAGTTCTAAAGGAAACATGACCTCCTTGCAGCAAAGAGAGGTTTGCTTAGGTACTGATCATAATCTGAGCAGAACTAAATCTTCTCACCACAACTTGAGATAAACCATGAGATTCCACGCTCAACACGAGATGAGGCCCTTTGCCCTTGCAGGTCTTAGAAAGCAATATTCACTTTCTCCGTGCGACTTGAATGGAGGCTTGACTGATTTCTTACAAATCCAGGTGCTCCCAGAGATACTCATGAGAAGTATCTCTGAGATACTGAGAAAAACTCCGAGCCTCCCACCACAACTCAAGAAAATGCATGAGACTTCCCCTCAATGAGAGATGTGGCCCTATTCATGGGTAGTGCCTCCAGAGCAATCCTGAGTTCCGTTCCACACGTGAAAGGTGGCTTGTCTCCCTTTAGGCAGCTCCAGAGGTTCCCTGAGCTAGTCAACCCATCTTGATTGGAACCCCTAGTTTCCAGATACAATTCAAGAGGAGCCCAGTTTTCCCTACCTCATTTCTAGATGAGGGCCAATTCCCCTGCTTTGACTCCTGACACATGCGGATTTTCCCTCACACCTCAAGAGGAGGCCTGTCTTACTTACCTAAATCCAGAACTAACCCAGGGTTACTGTCGCAAGTGAAAAGTGCAACAATCTCTCCCTCAACTCGAGAAAGTCAGGATTCCCTGGGATCAACTCGAATAGAACCACCTGTTTCCTTTAACAACACAAAGAGAGGTCTAATACCCTGTTGCATCTCTGCATAAAGCCTGAGTTCCCCGCCTAAACGCGACAGGAGGATTAACACTCCTTTTACAACTCAAGAGGAATGTTGAGCTCCATGCCTCAACACGAAACTAGGTATAAGCCCCAGCTGAAACTCGAAGGAACCCTGAGGAATCTGTCACAACAGGAGAGGAATACTGAATTTCCTCCACAACTGGGAAGAGGCCCTTTTCCCATGCAGCGAATTGAGAGGAATCCTGAGCTGCCCCTGGTAACTCGAACAAAGGCATGATTTCACAGAAGCAACAAGAGAGGTTCCCTGAGATTCCTGTTGGAACTCAAGGGGAACCCCAAGCTTCTCTGCAAACCTTGAGGTAAACCTTGCGCTTCCATGTTCAACATGAGTGAGGCCCTTTTTCCTTGCAGGGCTTAGAGAGCAATCCCCAGTTTCTTCTCCTGATTGGGAGATTCGATCGTCATTGCAAGATGAAGCCCAATTTACTTGCACTGACTTGAGGGAAATGCCCAGTTCCCGCTCGAAACACAAATGGAAGCTTGACGCCCTTCATGATACTCCAGAGGTTCCTTGAAATTTCATTGCAACTCAAGAGGAATCCTGAGTTTCCCACCTCAACTCTGGATGATGCCCTATTCCCCTGCAGCAACTCATAAGGAATCCCATGGTTCCCTTCAAAGCTCAAAATGAGGCATGGCATCCCTGAAATAACAAGAGAAATGTGCTGAGGTACTCATCGCAACTCGAGTAGAACCCCAAGATTCCCACCACAACTTGATATAAACCACAAGATTCCATGCTCAACGTGAGATGAGGCCCTTTTCCCTTGCATAGCTTTGAGAACAACCCCCAGTTTCTGCTCCCAGCTTTAATGGAGGCTTGACTCTTTTCATGCAAATCCAGGTGTTCCTAGAGATGCACATCACAAACTGAGAAGAACCCCGAGCTTCCCTCCACAACTGGAGAAAATCCAGGAGACTTCCCCTCAAGGTGAGATGGGGCCCTATTCAGGGGCAGCCCCTCGAGAGCAATCCTAAGTTCCCTCTCGCACTTGAAATGAGGCTTGACTCCCTTTAGGCAGCTCCAGAGGTTCCATGAGATAGCAGACCCATCTCGTTTGGAAGCCCTAGTTTCCAGAGGCAATTCAAGAGGAGCCCTGTGATCCCCACCTCATCTGCAGAGGAGGGCCGATTCCCCTGCTTTGACTCCTGACACATGCTGATTTTTCCTTCTACCTCAAGAGGAGGTCTGTCTCACCTAATGCAAATCCATAGCAAACCTGAGGTACCTGTCACAAATCAAAAGTGCAAAGATCTCTCCCTTAATGTGAGAAAGGCCTGATTCCCATGGATCAACTAGAATGAAACCATTAATTTCCTCTAACAACAGGAAGAGGGGTCTAAATCCCCTGTTGCACATCTGGGGAAAGCCTGAGCTCCCCGCCTTAACTAGACAGGAGGACTGAAATTCCTTTTATAACTCAACAGGAATGCTGAATTCTATGCTCCAACAGGAAATGAAGTATATGCCTCAGCTTAAATTCAAAGGAACCCCAAGGAATCTGTCGCAAAAGGAGAGGATACCGAGTTTCCCACCTCAACTCAAGATGAGGCCCTTTTCCTCTGCAGCGACTTGAGATGATTCCTGAGCTGCCCATGGCAATTCCAAAGGTGGTCTAACTTCCCAGAGGCAACAGGAGAGGTTCTCTGAGGTCCCTGTCAAACCTGGAGAAGAATCCCAAGCTTCCCACTGCAACTCATAAAAAACCACGAGATTTGATCCTCATCGTGAGATGAAGCCTAGTTACCTTGAAGTGACTGAGAGAAATGCTGAGTTTCCTCTCAGAAATCCAACAGAATTTTAAGTCCCTTTATGCCGCTCCTTAGGATCCCTGATATACCACTCACAACTCGAGAGGAAGCTTGAGGTTCCTACCTCAACTCTAGATGAGTATCCATTCCACCTGCAGTGTCTCCTGTGGAATCCTGAGGTGCCCCTGGAAGCTGAAGAGGAAGCCTGATGTCCCTGAGGAAACTCGAGAGATTCCCCAAGGTCCCTATCTGAACTCAAGAGGAACATCAAGCTTCCAGCCACAACTCGAGAAAACTACAAGATTTCCCCCTCAACTCAAGATGAGGTCCATTTCCCAGGCATTGCCTCAAGAGTAATCCTGTGTTCCCCCTCACAACTAGAAAGAAAACCTTTCCTCCCTTCATGCAACTTCAGAGGTTCACCGAGATTCCCATCACAACTCAAGAAGAACCCCAATTTTCCCTCTGCAATTTGAAAAGTGCTCCGTGTTCCCCACCTCATTTTGAGATAAGGGCCATTTCCACTGGGTGGACTCGAGTGGAATCCTGACTTTCCCCTTGGGCCTCCAGAGGAAGCCTGTCTCATCTGTTAAAACTTGAGTGGAAACGCACAGTTCCTGCCACAATTTGAAAGGTCACCAACTGTCCCCTCAACTGCACATATGGCCGAATTGCCTTGCCGCAACTGGAATGGAATCTCGAGTTTCCCCACACAACAAGAAGGGATGTCTGGCTGCCTTGATGCACCTCTATAAAAAGCCTGAGTTTCCAGCCTCAACATGACAGGAGCTCAGACACCTCATTTAACATTCAAGAGGAAAGCAGAGTCCCATGCCTCTGAAACCCAGAGTTTCCAGACATAATTAAAAATGAGCCCCATGTTCCCCACCTCATCTCGAGATGAGGGCCGATTCCCCTGCTTTAATTCCTGACACATGCTGATTTCCCCTCGCACCTCACCTGAAGATCTGTCTCACCTATTTCTAACTTGGAGGAACCCCGAGTTTCCTGCTTCAAGTCAATAGGGCATCGAGTTCTCCCTCACCTCGAGACAAGGACTGATTCCCTGGAAGTGACTCAAATGGAACCAATAAATTTCCTCTAACAACATGAAGAGACATCTGAATCCCCTGCTCCACCTCTGGAAAAAGCCTGAGTTCCCCCTCTCAACTCAACTGTAGCTTAAACTTGCCTCCTGTCTTTTTGTTCCATTTTATTTAAAATATAAAAAACTGCATTTAATTTATTATAAATTTTAGGAAAAGTCTATTTTATCTTTCTGTCTATAAAAGCATGCTATATCATTGTGGACATTTAGGAAATATGCAAAAAAGCTGGAAAACAAGACAATTGTTTTGGTCCTACTAGCCAGAGATAGATAATTGGTTGGCATATTGGTGTATTTCTTTCCAATCTTTTTGTGCAGAGTTGTGGAATATGTTTTCACCCACATCATTGTGGTTTTGCTCTATATGCAAATTTGTGGGCGTTTCTCCATGACATTGGGAAGCCTTAGTTACCATTGCTTTCGATGGAAGCTTGACAATGCTTAGCTATTCCCTCATTGTTACATGTTTGCATGCTCAGTGCTCAGTCCTGTTCTTATTTTTCATGACCCCCCGGACTGTGGCCCTTCAGGCTCCGTGGTCCATGAGATTTATCAGGCAAGAATACTGGCGTTGGTTGCCATTTCCTGGGTTGAAGATCCAAGGTATCTTCCCAACCCAGGGATCAAGCTTCCTGTGTCTCTTTCATTGGCAGGTAAATTTTTTGCCAACGAACCACCTGGGAATCCCTTGTTATATGTTTGGGTTGGTTCTAACTTTCCTACTTGGTAAATAACACAGCGGTGAAAACGTATCCCATCTCTGTGAAGAGAAGAAGGAAGCAAAGGGTTTGAGACCACAGTAAGGATACAATTCAGGAAGGAATACTCCCAGGGGCTCTAGTTGCTCCATCATCTTGCTGCAAAGTGCTTCTATAGCCTGGCTCCAGGAGAGAAGAACTGAGGCCAAAACGGTGGCTGTTGTAGGAGGACATTTCCTTAGAAACAGTTCTCTGACCACAGGAGTGAAGATACTGAGTTGCTTTGAAGTGGTGAGTTACCTGTCACAGTAAGTGACAGGAGGGATCGTACAGAGGGAAGACATCCCTTTACTCTGAGGTCATATTAGCTCACATCTTGGATAAACTCCAACCCTTGGGCTCTGTGTGCTTTACCTGAAATCATCACAAATCCCTCAGCCAATAATGAAGCAGCCCTCAGATCAGTGGTCAAAGAGAAACAGCCTAGAAGAGAAGGAAGAACCTTGAACTTGGTTCCAAAAGACACAATAGGTCTAATTCCTTCTCCTCCTTCATTATGGTAAAGTCATATTTAACGCTTTGAGGGCCTCAATTTTCCTGTCTGTCAAGTGGGATAACAATATTCGCCCTGCCTAACTTCCCGAAGTCCTGCCTATAAGGCTCTGTGCATGCAGACTGTCACCCTCTACACAAAAAATGTATTAATATTGTCAGTATCAATGACAGCAGGACCGATGACGATGACACACCAGTGGGTTGGAGTCCCGTGTTCCACTGCTTCCCCGGGGGAGCACTTTCTGGGCTCCATGTTTCCTCTGACATCTCTCTATAACCCTGTCTGTGCTCCCTCTGGCAGATCGATGCTGCCTCCTTACTTTCAGCCTCTGTGATGGCTGCTCCTTGTGCTTTAGTCCTCTCCATGCTGGTTTACCCAGAGGTGGAGGAGTCCAAGTTCAGATGTGAGGAAGGCATGAAACTGACCTACGGGTGAGCACAGCAAGAGGGCCTGCACAGAAGGAAGTCGGGGGTGGGCAGGGACAGGAGCAGAGTCAGGGCCAAAACAGGTCCTATATTCTCTGCCCTTCACTGTCTTTCACAAAGCCTAACTCATCTACCCTCTCAGCCACTGCCCTACCTATGGATTACCTTGAGAAAATGCAGAATCCAGGTGTCTAATCTTATTGTCCTGTCTCTGACCAGTGGGATGTGCCTGGTGTGTGTGTGTGTGTGTGTGTGGGTGTGTGTGGGTGTGCTGAGGAGGGCATGAAAACCACCCTATCTCTCTACATGACCCAAGCATCAATCACATTGACATAGTGAGTGCTGTCCTTGACTTAACTTACCTCCTAGTATCTCTTCATCACAGTCTTAGCAAACTTTGTGTAACATTTAATCCTAATATATGTATATATATATATATATATAGAAAGACAACACTTTGGACATGTGTACTTGTGGATACAATGGGGGGGGGCCCAACCCCATAGCTTCAAATGTCTGGGGCAGCATTGCCCTAGGTCCTGCTGTCATGTATAATTAACAGTTCCTAGTGATCACCTTTAAAAAGTAAAACGATGATTTTTCAATAAGATGATTTTAGTAAGGTGTTTTGACTCAATATATCCAAAATTTGTCATTTTAGTGTGTATTTGATATGAAATTATTACTATTTCAGGGTGGTCCCGTGGTTAAGATTCCATGCTCTCAATGCAGGGGGTGTGGGTTTGATCCCTGGTCAGGAAGCTAGGGGCTTCCCAGGTGGCTTAGTGGTAAAGAATCTGCCTGGCAATGCAGAAGACATGGGTTCTATCCCTAGGCGGTGAAGATCCCCTGAAGAAGGAAATAGTAGCCCACTATAGTATTCTTGACTGGAGAATTCCTTGGACCATCAGAGGAGCCTGATTGGTTACAGTGACAAAGAGTTGGAAATGACTGAGTGACTGAGCATGCATGGATGGAGGGAAATAGGCCACTCATGATTCAACTAAAGATCACAAATGCTGCAATAAAGATCCTGTGTGTCACAACTAAGACTTGGTACAGCTGAATAAACAAAGGTGTTTTTTTTAATTTGACAGCTATTTCATATTATCTTGTACTAAAGCTCTGAAAGTTGGTGTGTATATTGGCAACACATCTCTATTCAGATCTGCCTTCTTCCAAGTGCTTGTTAAGTTGCATGCAGCTCCTGGTTTGTCTTAGATGATGTCTGCACTAGACATATGGGCCTTACCCTAGTGCTTGGACAAGCGGCTTTCTGGTCTTGAGGGTAAACATGGACCCCTGGCTCTGACATGCTGTATCCAAGTTTGAGCCTGAAGGACAGGGAGCCCTGAACCTGTGGAGAAAGGCCTATAATGATATCTCTTTGTCCCATTGACAGAGATGTTCAAAACCTCTTAGAAGCAGCTACCAGTGGGGCTGCCTTGTTCATGAAGGTCGTGACCAACATCATGGCCAACTTGATTGCCTTTCTGGCCGTGCTGGACTTCATCAGCGATGTCCTCTCCTGGCCGGGAAACATGGTGGAAATCCAGGGGTACAGCTTCCAGGTACAGTCCCTCTCGACCTGTGGAGGGGGTGGTTCAGGCCAGTGGCGACTGTGGGTGGACGCCCACAGAGCCCAGATCAACCCAAGTCCCAGCGGCTCATCTTGCTTTGTGCCTCAGCTCATCTGCTCCTACATCCTGCGGCCAGTGACTTCCCTGATGGGCATGGCCTTGGAGGACTGCTCGGTGGTGACAGAGCTGCTGGGGATGAAGCTGTTTCTGAAGGAGTTTGTGGCCTATCAGGGGCTCTCTGAATACAAGCAGTGCTGCCTTGCAGGCAGTGAGGAATAGGTTGGCTCCAAAAAGCAGTGAATCTCTGTGAGTGTTCCCGTCCCCTAACTGCGTCAGGGCATGATGCAGCTGTCCCTGTACAGGCCTGGATGAGACACACAGAGGTGGTGCTCAACCTCCCACATCTCATTGCCATGGGAAACAAGACAGCTTCAGGCTTCACTGTCATCTTTCTCAAAGTCTCTCTATCTCTTGGCTTCCCTGATGGCTCAGTTGGTAAAGAATCTGCCTGCAGTGCAGAAGGGTTGGGAAGATCCCCTGGAGAAGGGAAAGGCTACCCACTCTAGTATTATGGCCTGGAGAATACTAGAATAGTCCATGAGGTCACAAAGTCTCGGACATGAGTGAGCAACTCTCAGTTCATTTCACTTCTCTCTCTCTCTTGAAGATATCTGATCTCCTTATGTAGACAGGGTACCATCCTATGGCCTTGGGCAAGCTACTGCACCTTGCCTCTTCTGTTGGAAAACTAGTGTCATATCTGCCACCACTACCCCAAAAGGAATGGGTGTGAAACTCCAATGAGGAGCTAAGAGAGTAAAACAGAAAGATCTCACCACATTAATCTCCAATATATGGAATTCAGCTCAGGGGTTGGTTTGTGCAGTTAAGACTTAAAAAAAAACACCTGTAAAAGCTTTCTAAAGTGACACTTTTGAAAAGAATAACAGCCAATGTAACATGTTTAAGAATCAAAAAATTATTCATTATATCATCATCCCCAAATGACACCTATTATAATATATAGTCAATTATATCTAATTATACGATAATAAATGTAAACATAATAATATAATATCTAATTCTACCATTTGGCTCTTATACTCAGTGCTGAAATGAGTTGGTTTTACACTGAAAGTTTCCCTCTAAGAAGACGGTTTCCACAGGAGATTTTCAAGATGTGGGATGACTGAATTGTATGGCATGAATCCTTGTGTGTGTGCTGCCAGTAACTTTTGCAAAGAGTTATAACAACTGAAACCACCCCAGCTCTGCCTGTGAGCATTGATTTAACTACACCTGAACAGGCAGAGCAGCCTTTTAAAAACAAGAATAAGTATTGCTACTTAAATGGGCAAATAATAATAGCTCATTGTTTTAACGTGTGTTTCCTGGGTTACTAGGAGCTTTTAATATAAAATATTTTTTGTGTCTTTGAAATTATTTTTTAGTGATAAAGAAATGTACTCTTTAGTTTTTGTTAAGGTTTGTATGGAGTAAAAAGCTCAGATTTCCCCGCACTCCTAATTTTAGCTCCAGTATCACTGTCTTCTCTAGAGGCAGCGGCAGTATGTACCTTTGGGCTTCCTTGGTGGTTCAGCAGTAAATAATCCACCTGGAATTCAGGAGACACAGGTTTGATCCTTGGATTGGAAAGACCACCTGGAGGAGGAAATGGCAATCCTCTTCAGTATTCTTGCCTGAGAAATCCCATGGACAGAGAAGCCTGACAGCCTACGGTCCATGGAGTCTCAGACTCAGACATGACTAAAGTGACTGAGCACACACATACTCATATGCCTTCAGGATATTTTTCAATGAAATTCATTACTTCAGCAAGTATTTGTTGAGACCTCTGAGTTGCCAGGCCTTCTTCTGTGTACCAGAGATAAAATGGGGAATTAGACAGACATGGTCCCTGGTGACATGAAACTTACATCTAGTGAAAGACACAAGAAAACAAAGGAATACAAAATTTTAAACCACAATCTGCAGTAAATTCTATGATGGAAACAATAAAAAGAATCAGGGATGGGGTCTATCCTTGACTAGATAGGACTGACTGGACAGGGGAGGCCTCCCTAGTCAGTGGTTAAGACTCTCCGATTCCACTGAAGGGGGCTCAGGTTCTTTCCAACGACAGGGAACTAAGATTCCACGTGCTATGCATTGCGGACAAAAAAAGACTTCAGTGAGATGGATATTTAGACCAAGACTTGGAGGGAGGGGCAGAGGCCAGAAGAAATGGGTACTAGCATTCCAGGCAAAGAAAGAGGTATATTCAAAGGCTCTGAGGTTGTCCAAAGCACTGGTTTGGAGAAGTGAGAGAAGTCCACTTAGAACAGGTGTTAATCGTAACAGAGTGGCCCAGGCCAAAGAACAGTTTGAAGTCACTGAAAATTTGACTTCTGACATTTTAGCAGTAGTTGGGCTGCTGTCTGGAGGGTGATTGTAGGTGAGTAAGCAGAATGCAAGTACCTTAATGTTTTCAATCAATGTATAAAACTCTGTATGTTATAAAGATATTGACTCTTTTTCATTTTCTTTTTAAAACATTTTGGCCACACCATGCATCATGTAGGATTTTAGCCCCCCAGTTAGGAATCAAACTTGGACTGTTTGCATTGGAAGTATGGAGTCTTAGCCACTGAACCACCAGGAAGTTCCACATTTTCTACATATATTTTTTTCCTGGTTATTTTTATTTTTGTTTCTCTTCATTCCATATTCAGAATTTTTTTCTAAAACTACAAATTTATACCAAACCTCTGCATTTCTTACATTATTTCTAAATTTAGAAACTTACCTCCTGGTAAAGGTTAAGTTCCTGAAACAGTATGATGAAGTAGTTAAAATGATGTGATCTTGGGAGTCAGACAAAACTGAGTTCAAATTGTGACACAACTGCCTTTTTGCTGTGTGAACTTCTTCAGTCACTTATAAGAGCCTCAGTTTGCTCCTCTCCAGGATGAGAGCAAAATGCTATTCTGTAACAATACTAATATTATCCTATATTTTCTAATATTTAATGTTTAAAGTGTTAATATGTATCTGCTTTAATTGATCTAGAATTAGTTTTTTGTGGTGCAAGGTATGGGTCTAAGCCTTTTTATTCTACCCAAATTATCCCATGTTGGATATTAGTACTTCTAGGAAATTACACAAGTGTTCACAGCAAAAGGGAAAGAGAGTTGTGTTGCTTACATACCTACTCTAGGGACTTCCTTGATGATGCAGCAGTTAAAGACTCCATGCTTCCAATGCAGGGACATGGGTTCAATCCCTGTTTGGGGATCTAAGATTACACAAGCTGTGTGGCCTGGCCAAAAAGTTAAAAATTAAATAAGAATAAAATAAAATCTGAACTTAAGCCCTCTGCGGATTCACCAACTTCAGCTCCATTGGGATCATGCTGAGAGGCCTGAGTGAGTCCTAGTGGGGCCTCCCCAGCCTCCTATAAAGGGCAGGGATTGCAGCAGGGGTTGGTCTCCAGTTCTGGCTCTCAGATACCTACAACTTCCAAGAGATCTGTATGCCTCAGTTCTCCTCTTGGTCTAAGGCAGAGCCTGAACAAGGAGGTCATGGAACTCCCTCCCAACCCTGGAATTTCATGATTACTCTGCTGCTTGGCTGGCCCAGGGCCCTAGGAGGGGTCCAGAGGCATGGCATTGGCTGCCCGGCCGAAGCTTTGACCTGCCAGTTCCCATACCCACAGTGGACAGATAGGCCCTGTGGGGCATGGGGAGGAAGTCTCTATAGAACTATTAGCTTTTTACAAAAAAAACAAAAACAAAAACGTTTCACCCTTCACAGTCCCCTGCCTAGTGGTGCAACCATGCTGTTTTATTGAAAAGCTAACTGAGCTGTGCAAAAGTGAAATGTGACCCGAGTCACTCAGCTATAAAGTGGCTGTTAACTGTCACTGTGTTAGTCGTGCAGTCGTATCTGACTCTTTGCAACCCCATGGACTGCAACCCATCAGGATTCTCTGTCCGTGGAATTATCCTGGCAAGAATACTGGAGTGGGTTGTCATTCCCTTCTCCAGGGGATCTTCCCAACCCAGGGATACAACCTAGGTCTCTTGCATTGCAGACAGGAGCTTTCTTTACCATATGAGCCACCAGGCAATCCTAATAAATGGATGAACCTGTGTTTAATCCTGGGTCTGCCTGACTCCAAACTCAATGTTCTTTCCCTACACCTGCCACTGATGACACGTGGGGAAGTGTGGACTGCTATCTAGTCAGGCCAATGAGGACTCTCTGATTCAACAAGCATCAGGAGGGCAGCGTCTGTTCCTATGGCCCCCAGAAGAGGAAGGCTGGTAAGCAGACAAAGCCAGAGGGGCCTGTGGAGTCCTGGACCTGAGCCCTCCTGTCCTCCTGAAGCCTCCATGTCTCCCCAGTGGATGGGCAAATTCTCCAAGATCGTGCTCCAGGCGCACTGCACGGGGGCCTGTGTGTCCCTGGTGAACGCCTGTGTGACCAGTGAGTACAGGCCTGGTGGGCTCAGTCCAGGGCTAGGCACTGGGGCCTTGGCCTCTCTGGCAATCGTTGGGTAGGGTTGAGGGGGATAGTAAGGGGCTGGACCCTGCCCACTAGCTGCTTTCTCTGCACAGGCATCCTCTACATGCCCAGGGGACGTGCAGTGGACTTTGTGCCCCTCCTGAACAAGACCCTCAGCAGCAACAGCTTTGAGGTGTACCAATGCTGCCAGCAGGCCTTCCAGGGGTGAGTGACTGGGCCAGGAGGCCACGGGTGGGGTGATGACAGTGATAGGGTGCAGAAACTTGAGTACATGGGGTGGGGAAGGCCTTTGGTACCAGAGCAAGGGTGGAGAAATGTTATGGCTGTGGCTGATGTAACCAAGAACAAAGGAAGTGGGGCTTGAGGACCAAACTTAGAAGAAGGTTGCACCAGAGACATGGAGCAACTTCCCTGAAGTCGCTCAGCCTTTAATGGTCATCAGAGCCCATTCCTGGAGTGCAGAGTATAGCTTCTGCTTCTTTTCATCACCAGCCCGAAGTTCAGCCTAGAGGCCCTGGACAACTGTTGTCAATTCTCTAATCACATAGTCTTTGTATAGCAGGGATAGAACGTCTCTGTGTCTTCCAGTTGTTATTCTCTCCCAGTAAGCAGCTGCTGCCACCCTTCTCTCTCCAGACCCCCCTATCCTGTGGGAAGCCACAGGGCTTATACCACCTCAGGCACAAATCAGGAAGGGTGACCAGGGGCTGGGTGGAATGAGGGGTGGCCCTCAGCCCTCACCTCCTTTTTGCTCTTGCATTTCCTCCCTCCTCAAATGTAATGTTCAGAATCGCCTCTGTATCTTCTCTCTTCTCTGTCTTCCCTGCCCTGGGTCAACCCTGTTTGCCCACCCCTTCTTCTCTGGGGCTCTCAGCTCTGGCAATTCACTGGCCTTATTCCCTTCTCCTCTCTGGGCACAGGAATCTCGCTGTGGCTCAACCCCTGCCACATGGCTTTTCCTGGAGATGCTTTCCACCACTTTCATAGACTCCCCTACTGCCCACCTCCACAGCACTTTCCATACTGGTGGCTTGTGTAGCACTGTCCTCCAAGGTATGCAGAGGTTTCCATAATCCTCTAGGTTTGGGAAACACTGGGCTAAATAAAGTTAGGATTTTTTGGTTTTGTTTGTTTTTCTCACTGTGGACTTGTCAGAGCTTGATGTGGATATAACAGGAGACGTTTTCCAAAATTGGCTGTAAGAATCTTTTGGATGGACGCATCTTTTAGTTGAGGATCCCATGGGAAACAATCTGGAAAATATTGGTTCATGTTCCGACTGCTTTACTCTACATAACTATCACCTTTGTAGATGTTTACTGAACACTACGTGTCAGTACACTGTTCTCAGTGATTCATAGTTTGTAACTCAGTCCTTACCACAACCGTGTGAGGCAAGTGCTGTTGTCATCCCTAGTTGAAGGACCAGAGTTCAAAGAGGTTAAGTAAGTTGCCTAAAGTGGCACAGCTGGGAAGAGGAAGTCAGGACTTGATCCCCAGCCATCCAGTTCCACCAGCTATAGTGTGTGGTCTCTCCACTAAGCTGCTAAGAGCTCAGTTGTCTGACTTGCCCTACACCCTCTGTTTGCCTCTTCACCCCATCCCCATCCCTCTGCTCCAGCAGGTCAGGCATCTGCTGTCTTTTCTGTGCCTCTGAGCCTTTGTTTTGGGAGTTCTTGTCACCCAGCATGTCCTGCCCTATGCTCCTTGCACTCTGTCCTCATTTCCTTAGCAACTTTGGCTGCTGGGGCCTGCAGGATGCTTCTGCCCCCCATTGGCCATGGGGCACCTGACCCCTCACCCACCTCTGTTGGATAAGGCTCCCCAGCTGGGGCATGAGGTAGAGGCCCAGCTGGTTAGTAGTTACCATGCTCTGTCAAGGACCTAGGCTCTACTAGGCACTGGTCTTACTCCTTGTGACCCCCACGGGCTGGCCCTCGGTACTTTCTGAAGGGCCCACGTCCTTGCCCTTAGCTCAGCACAACAGAGTCAGTGGCCTGACTCCCATGCCCCAAGGCAAGGCTATTTCCTGCTCCCTGCAGCCCCGACTTCCCTTGAGCTGTCACAGGAGGCCCTCCTGACTGGACATCACAGCTGTCTCTTAGTATCTGGGCGCCACCTCCCCCAACTTCCTTTCCTGGACCACGTGTACACACATCACCTGGCCAGTTACATTCCCGAGAGGACTATTGGCCCCTGAGAGACAGGACTCAGATATTTCTATGTCCTCATGGTGCTCAGCACAATGCTGGGCCTGTGAAAAGCGGGAGTTTTCCAGGTGTCACTAGTGGTAAAGTACCCACCTACCAATGCAGGAGACTTAAGGATACACAAGTTTGATCCCTGGCTTGGGAAAATCCCCCTGGAGGAGGGCATGGCAACCCACTCCAGTAGTCTTGCCTGGAGAATCCCATGGACAGAGGTGCCTGGCAGGCTACAGTCCCTGGGGTCGCCAAGAGTTGGACATGACTGAACCAACTTCGTACATATTGTGCACATATTGTGAAAGGTGTTAAATGAGTATTTATGGAACGGAATTCACCTTCTGTCAGACGCACTAGCGTGCATGCCATGCTGTACCTGTATAGACTGTTTTGAGCTCAAGAGCTTTACTGACCGAGGGGACTCCTTGGTCATCTGAGCAGCAGACTCTTACCATCTCCTCCACCCACCATGGTCCTTCTTCTTCTTCTTGCACATGCAGAACCTGGGAGGCCATTGAGGGTGGGACTGCAATAATACACTGCTTAGAGAGGAGGTGCCTGTGCTGGTACCAGCTGCCTGTGCCTCAATCAGATCATTGCAGTCACTCAGCCATGTCCAACCATTTGCGACGCCATGGACTGCAGCAAGACAAGCTTCCCTGTCCATCACCAACTCCTAGAGCTTACTCAGACTCATGTCTATTGAGTTGGTGATGCCACCCAACCATCTCATCCTCTGTCATCCCCTTCTCCTCCTGCCTTAAATCTTTCCCAGCATCAGGGTCTTTTCCAGTGAGTTAGTTATTAGCATCAGGTGGCCAAAGAATTGGAGTTTCAGCTTCAGCATCAGTTCTTCCAAGGAATATTTAGGACTGATTTTCTTTAGGATTGACTGGTTGGATCTCCTTGCAGTCCAAGGGACTCTCAAGTGTCTTCTCCAACATCATAGTTCAAAAGCTTCATTTCGTCAGCACTCAGCTTTCTTCACCATCCAACTCTCACATCCATACATGACTACTGGAAAAACCATAGCCTTGACTAGATGGACCTTTGCTGGCAAAGTAACATCTCTGCTTTTTAGTGCCTGTGCCTAATTGCACCCTAAGCAGCAGCTTCTGGGTCAGGATTGGCCTGGATGCCTCCACTTAACCCACCCCCCTGTCAGAAAAGGCATTGCTAATCAATCACAGCGTCCCTTGCACTAAATCCAAATAGGGACTCAGAATCTGGATGAGCTCAGGACTGGACGAGCCCACCACCAAGTGATTCGAGGTGCCTTTACCAGACCTTAGACTTCCCTGGTGGCTCAGATGGTAAAGCATCTGTCTGCAATGCAGGAGACATGGGTTCAATCCCTCTGTTGGGAAGATCGCCTGGAGAAAGAAATGGCAACCCACTCCAGTATTCTTGCCTGGAAAAGCCCATGGACGGAGGAGCCTGGTAGGCTACAGTCAGTCCGTGGGGTCACAAAGAGTCAGACACGACCGAATGACTTCTCTTTCTTCCACTTTACCAGACCCTAAGGACCCAGATTGATTTTGTATCTCTGGCCTGAAAATGTCTCAGCTTTGTGAAACACTCTAGAAATCAATGAGGACAGGGTGTCCAAGTGGTTAACGCTGAGGGAATATGCTGCCTTTTCCCTGTGCTCTACACACATGAAATCAAATCCTACCTTCATCAGATGTGTGCTTTGGGGCTTCCCTGGTGACTCGGATGGTAAAGAATCTGCCTGTAACTCAGGAGACCTGCGTTTAATCCCTGGGTCAGGAAGATCCCCTGGAGGAGGAAATAGTGACCCACTCCAGTATTATGGCTTTGGAAATCCCATGGACAGAGGCTATAGTCCATGGGGTCGTAAAGAGTCAGAGATGGCTGAGCGACTAACATTTTCCCTAGAAAATCAAAGGGAGTTGAAGCAGAGAGGATCCTTGCAAGGAATGAATAACATGAAACTATTTTGTCCACTCCAGGTTTGTATATTGCTTGTTTATTCAGTCAAGGAACGTGTACTGAGTACCTAAGGTCTTACTTGGCTTGATTGGGCTGCCATAACAAAGTACTGAAAACTGCACAGCTTAAACAACAGAAATTTATTTTGTCTTACTTTTGGAGGCTAGAGGTCTACGGTTAGGGTGTCTGCATGATTGGCTTCTGATGAGGTCTCTATTCCTGATTTATAGACACCACCCTCTCACTGTGTTCTCATACAGCAAAGAGAGACAGCATCTCCCTGGTTTCTTTTAATAAAGGCCCTAATCCCACCCATCATGGGAACACCACTCTCAATACTTCATCTAAACCTGGCTTAGTTGCAAAGGTCCCCATCTGCAAACACTGTCACACTAGGGGTTAGGGCTCCAACATACGAATCTAGGGGCACACAGTTCAGTCTGTAACACGTACTTGTGCTGCACTGTGACCTAGGTAGGGGGACAGTGGTGAACCAGGTTGTGTAATGAGCTACAGAGAAAGAAGAGGATCCACTGGGAATAGAAGCCCCAGCAGAGGCTGGGTGGAGATGGCTTCTAGGGAGGATTCCTTGAGAGGAGGGAAGGAGAAAGTGACTCCAGTGGGGCTGGTGGCGTGGGTACACAAATGTGACCTGACTAATGGCATTTTCTTAAAGTTCTTAATATATTATTAAGTGAAAATAATGCAAGAATAGGATTATACAAATTGCCATTTAATTTTTTTATATATTTTAACACAATACACTCTAGTATTAGGTTATCTGCAAGATAAGGACAGGATTTTTTTTTCCCCAACTAAAGCCCAGGTCAATAATTTCAAAAAACATTTTTATTTATACCAAATGTTTGAAAGCACTGAATCCTCATCACTAGACCACCAGCAATATATCAAATATTTGAACGTGCTTGTATGATTTTACATAAACTAGATTTCTTGAAATATGCAGATTCTGTGTTATTCTGTACTTCGTGTGATAGCAATACAAACACAGCAAATATTTATAGTTTTTTAAAAATTGATTTTATTGAAGTATAATTGATTTGCATTGTTGTGTTAGTTTCCCATGTATAGCAAAGTGATTCAGTGTGTATGTGTGTGTGTGTGTGTATAGTTTGCATCTGCTAATCCCAGACTCCCAATCCATCCCTTCCCTATTCCTCTTCCCCCTTGGCAACCATCAGTGTTCTCTATGGCTGTGAGTCTGTTTCTGTCTCATAGATAAGTTCATTTGTGTCATATTTTAGATTCCACATATAAGTGATATCGTGTGGTATTTGTCATTTTCTTTTTGACTTACTTTTCTGAGTATGATAATTTCTAGGTCGACCCATGTTGCTTCAAGTGGCATTAGTTGTTTTTGTTTATGGCTGGGCAGTATTCTATCATATATATATATCATGCTACATACATACATATATACATATATGTATGTATGTATGCTACATTTTCTTTATCCACTAGACTGTTGATGTAAATTTAGGTTGTTTCTATGTATTGCCTATTATAAATAGTGCTGCTATTAGATAGGAGGTTCAGACAGTAAAGAATCCATCTGCAAATCAGGAGATACAGGTTGAATCACTGGGTTTGGAAGATCCCCTGGAAAACGAAATGGCTACTCACTCCAGTATTCTTGCCCAGAGAATTCTACCACGGACAGAAGAACCTGATGAGCTACAGTCCATGGGGTTCCAAAGAGTTGGGCACAACTAAGGAACTAATACTTTAATGAGCATAGTATGTATGTATATCTTTTCGATTATCCATAGCAGTTGCACCAACTTATATCCCCACAAACAATGGAAGAAGGTTCCCTTTTCTCAAGACCTGCTCCAGAATTTGCCATTTGTAGGCTTTTTAATGATGGCTGATATGACTGGTGCATTTATTGTAGTTTTGACTTGCATTTCTCTTAACAATTAGTGATTGGGTGTCTTTTCATGTGCCTGTGGCCCTCTGTATTTATCATTTTAAACTCAGCTCTGGTGAGATGGCCTGGTCAGGGACTCCTCTTATTCACATGACTATCTGAATGACTGCATTTGGAGAGAGCAGTAAGAGTCAACATCTGAAGCCCTTTCAGTATTTGAGGCTCCTGCCCCCCTCCTGCGGCTTCCTGCATGTGCCTGACCATGAGTGAAAGAAATTGAAAGGGCTTTGCTCATAGAAAGGACTGGATGCCAAGAGCATGGTGAGAGCAGGCCTTTCTTAGGTGGGGCTGGCTGTCGCTGCCCATAGAGCTGACTGAAGATAGGAGTTGACCAAAGCCAGGCTCAGAGCAGCAGAGAGTGCTGCCCATGGAGGCACCACAGAGGGACTGTCTTGCTTTTGGAGAGAGGCATTGAGAACAGCATGCCCTGTAGGGAAGGTCGCTGCCAAAAGGTTCCGGGATGGGACCTGGACAGCTGCCCATTGTGGCGGTGTCCAAGCCTCACTCACATCTGGGATCAAGGGGCAAATGCGGGGAGGGTAAGGAGAAGAGGGCAGCCTGGAACACCAGAGGCTGCATAAGGCCACACACAATGGGGTCCACTCTGTGCTGGAGACCATTTTCTGCTCAGCCCCATTTTGTCCTGGACCAATCCTTGTAGAAAGGGCAATATAAGTGAATTACTGGGAAAATAATAATAATCAAGGCATTTTTATTATTCAATTCAATGAATATAAGATTACTCTGTCAACTTGCTATGCAGTTTCTGAATGTCACTTTCAACATCTATACGTATGTTACTGCAAACCCCAAAGCAGATGTGGACTACATCAGTCCATGCTGTGAATAAATCTGTCCTATATCATTTTCTGTTCTTAATGAAAACTCTTCAGAGCATTTTCTCCTCAGATGATTTGTTCTGCATTTAAGATTCCCTAAGGGGAACTGGGGAATGGCCATGGGACTCAGGCTGGAATCCATGAAACCCACCTTTCATATGATAGCATGCATGCAGAATTGGAAGGACCATAAAAGAATTCCAAACAATGTATGTATATGCTCCCCACTCAAGCAGTGAAGTGCTACCCCCACCTCTGAAGGGTGAACGATGCTTAGTGATATTCTTACAAAGGGTACAGTATGGAAGCAGGGGAACAGGAAAGAAACCTTGCCACAGAGAAGCCTGGTAAACACTTCCTTAGCCAGGTGGTCACAGTTAACCTCTTCAATGGTAAGTTAATTTGAGAACATGTACGCTTGATATGTTGTGTTGAGAAGAGCAATTCAACTCTGTGTTGCTCCTCCCCAAAGCTCTTAACCCCAGTCTTGTTCAGTTGCTAAGTTGTGTCCAACGCTTTGTGACCTCATGGACTGCAGCATGCCAGGCTTCTCTGTCCTTCACTATCGTTCTGAGTTTTCCCAAACTCATGTCCATTGAGTCGGTGATGCCATCCAACCATTTCATCCTCTGTCGCCCCCTTCTCTTTTTGCTTTCAATTTTTTCCTGGGATCAGGGTCTTTTCCAATGAGTCGACTCTTTGCATCAGTTTGCCAAATACTGGAGCTCCAGCTTGATCATAATCCCTTCCAATGAATATTCAGGGTTGATTTCCTTTAAAACTGACCCATTTGATTTTGCTGTCCAAGAGACTCTCAAGAGTCTCCTCCAGCACCACAATTTGGAAGCATTAGTTCTTCGGCATTCAGCCTTCTTTATGGTCCAGCTATCATGGTCCAACACCAGTCTAACCATTAGAAAATATCAGACAAACTCAAATCGAGATGCAGTCTACAGAATATTGATCTTCAGTCCTCAAAAGGCAAGTCAATTAGAAGCAGGGAAGCTCTGAGAAACTCTCATAACCTCAAGAAGCCAAAGGGAACATGTGTACTCAATGTGTACCACAGTTGGTTGAATTTTATCCCCCTCAAAAGCTATGTCCAAATGTCAGCCGTCAGTACCTGTGAATCTGACCTGCATTGGAAATGAGACTTTACAGCTGTAATTAGGTTAAGGACCTCAAGATGACATTATCCTGGATTTAGTGTGAGCCCTAAATTCAAGGACTGGGTGTCTTTATAAGGGAAATGAGGGGGGAGTTTGAAGCACACAGGCCCAAAGATGCACAAAGAAGGTCATAAAAAGATGGTCACAGAGATCAGCATCTTGCTCCAAGATATAGCCCACACAAAGCCAAGGAGTACCTGGGGCCACCAGAAGCTGGAAGAGTCATAAAGCATTCTCCCCAAGAGACTTTGGAGGAAGGGTACCCTGCACACTTAGGACTTTTCCTTCTGGAACTCCAGACAATATATTTACATTTTCAGACACTAAATCTGTGGTGATTAGTTCCAGAAACCCTAGGAAACTTATCCAATATCTTGCACGGGATCCTGGAGTGGAAAAATTACATTAGGGAAAAACTCATGAAATCCAAATATACTGTGGAGTATAAATTAAAAACATTAATATTTCTCTATTAGTCGTGATAATAGATCATAGTAACTGGGAGAGGAAACTGGGTGGGAGGACCTATAGGATACATGGGAACTCTATTATTTATACAGCCTTTCTGTAAATCTAAAAGTTTTTAAAATTAAAAATTTTTAAACTGCATGGGGTGGGCTTCCATGGTGGCTCAGTGGTAAAGAATACACCGACCAGTGCAAGGAACATGAGTTTGATCCCTTGTCTGGGAAGATCCCATATGCCACAGAGCAGCTAAGCCCATGTGCCACAAATACCAAGCCAGAAACCTAGAGCCTGGGAGCTGCAGCTACTGAACCCCCCCCCCAATGCTAGACCCTGTGCTCTGCAATAAGAACAGCCACCACAATGAGAAACCCTTGCAACTAGAGAGTAGCCCCCTCTTGCTTCAACTAGAGAAAAGGCCAGGAAGCAATGAAGACCCAGCACAGCCAAATAAACAATTGCATGGGAAAACCCCTGCATGGACACAGATTTTTTTAACTTGTAAGTCATCCCAGGGGTATCTCTGTCCTAGAAAATGCTTGTTCCAGCTGGCAACCCATCAGGGTCTGTGAGTCAATCAATGGGGCCCAATTATTCTTTTTCCATTGATTCATCCTGCTCTCACCTCTGTTGACCCTTCACTTTAATTCAAGCGTGTGCCTTCAGCTGAATATGAATTAGTCCTGGCCTCTTTACAACCACATGGAGAACATCATCTGCTTGAAATTACTAAAGACTCAGAATTGGCGAGCCCTGAGTTTGGACAGGACTCTGTATATCATGTTGAAGCTGTCTGCCCCTACCAAATTTTCTGAGGCTTTTTATACCCACAGTGTAGATGGTCTCTATCATTAAGGAGATTTTACATTTGAATCACGAGACTCCACCCCCATGACCATTGTAGATTGAATCAGGACTGAACAAGTGACTCAAGTCAAGCTAATCTAGTAATGTCAATGGTGTCTCAGATTGTGGGGAAAGTGATCAAACTAAAGAAAAAAAAAGAAACAGAGTTCAGAGCTGAGTCATAACAGGGGGCATGGCTTGGAGCTTATTTCATTTCCTCCCCCTCCCGCCCCCTGCAGCCTTAGTGCTCAAATTTTCCTTGGATGCAATGAGAGCTTAATTCTTTCCCAAATCCCCCTCTAATCTGAGCTAACCATGAAGGTTCTGTTTACTTTTCAATCAAAAGGATGCCTTCTAGGTATACCACATTGTTCAGCTACTCAATCTGCTTGAAATCAAGTGTTCATGTCATTTTCTTGCATACCATTCAAATAAGAATCTCACTACTTCTCCAGGCAACCCATCTCATATTGGTCAACTCCACTTCTTCGAAGGTTCGTTTTGATTGTCTATCAGAAAGTGTACCATTTTATCCCAGGTTTGCCATTCTGGACTACTCAGAACAAGTCCAAACATGTGTGTGCCTTTATTGTTCCCCCACCCACCCACTGCCAAAGCCAAAGTAATATTGTGCATCGGTTTAAAAAAAGATCACATTTTATATAAACCTTATGGAAACGGTCTACTCTCTCTCCACAAGACAGCCCTCCGACACCTCAAAGATGGGAACCATCCAGTATTCTTTTTTGAGCTGGGAACATTGAGTTCTTTCAGTTGTTGCTCACATAGGACATAATAGTCTCAGAAGTTTCCCCAGACTTGATTCACAGTTGTTCTTCCCTGATGTACAGACAGGTCATGTGTCATGAGCAAGTTCAAGATTGAAGCAAGAACGCAGGGTGGTAAATAAAATCTCATGGGTGTAACCAAGAGGATGTGCTGGGGCAAAAGAGTGAATATAGACTTGGGAGGGTGTTTGAAGGCGGCAGACCTCATAGGATGGAGGAGTGTTAAGAATCTGCATGCCTGCTTCAGAAATCCTAAGAGCTGGAAGCTCGTGTGTTGAGAGTAAAACACCAGGAGGAATTGTCATGGAGGGAGAGAATGGAAGAAAGTCCTGACCCAAATCAAAAAGGGGACCAGAGCCAGGATATGAATGGTGTGGATGAGACATTCTCTACTGGTACATCTCTTAGGATTCCTACCTACCCTCCATCCAGGGTACAACAAGTTCCTAACTTGCCTGGGGAGTGATTTCCATTGCAGAGGGGCAGGGGAATTGCTATTTTTGAATCAAATTCTGATAAAGACATGGAATGGTAACGTGGGAGTAACTGTCCATGGAAATTTGTGAGTGGGAGCAAAGGAGAATCTGGCATAGCCAGGCACTGATTCCACCCTTGAAAATACAGCCATTCAAGAAGAAGTCAAAATGCAAGGCTGGCTTTTCTGTAGTAAAATATCCCAATGAGAAAAGTAAGGCAGAAGGGACAAAAGAAACCATCATGGTTATAAATCAATATTTGGGCAAACTATGGGAGATGGTGAGGAACAGGGAGGCCTGGCATGCTGCTGTCCATTGTGTCGCAAAGAGGTGGGCAATACTTGGGGACTGAACAACAGCAACATAAATGAATATCAGGAACCTAGCTTACGAGAGTTTAAAAATAATGGTCACCAAAATCTGACCAAAGAACACATGATCCAGTGTATGAAAGATGGCCTACCTGCAGTCTTTAGTTTCCCGACCACTGCCTTAGATAAAGGGATGCACCCTCCATGTCCCTGATACATTTCACAGCTTTTCTCCAAGCCTTCTGGAACACAGATTAGAAGGTTAGCCCTCTTAGATCATGGAGGCAAAAGCAACAATCTAGGAATGGGGCAGCCACAAGTTAGAAGGAGCCTGGGCCCCACAGGTCTTTGTAGAGCAAGATTGCAATTACAGTGCAAACTTTATGTGAGTGAAGAAGAATATATATGTTGTACATGTCGTATATGAGGTCTCTGTCATACACACCCTGCCACTGGAGAAGAAGAGCAAGACAGGCAGGAAGAGCAACTTTGCCTTTTCCCTGTGGGGTTCTTGATGAACAAATGGAAACAAGACCAAATGGAAGGAACTTCCTGGTTGTCCACTGGGCTTCCCCTGCAGGGGCAAAACTTCAATCCTAGTTCAAGATATTAAGATCCTATAGGCTTCCCAATGCAGCCAAAAATGGTAATAAAAATAAAAATGAAAGAACAAGGAAGAGGTAACCTTATGAGGACTGTTTGGAACAGATTTCAAGTTCTCCTATAAGGTTATGTGCTGTTTGACTTCTCTCCAAACAGTCCCCTTCTATATCTTTTCAAGATGGGGCTCATTTTTCTTTTATTTGTTATTCATTTATTTACTTTTCAACCATACCTTACAGCTTGCAGGATCTTTGTTCCCCAACCAGGAATTAGACCTAGCTTGGTGGTGAAAGCACCAAGTCCTAACCACTTGGTCCACCAGGGAATTCCCCAGATGGGACTGATTTTTCGTATAGATGAAGGAGACAGGCAATTGGAGGAGATCACAACCCACTCCAGTATTCTTGCCTGGGAAATCCCATGGCAAGAAGAGCCTCATGAGTTACAGCCCATGGAGCTACAGAGAGTTGTACACAGCCGAGCAATGGAGCAGACACAAGATAGGCAATAAAGAGAGCTTGTGTGTCCAACTCTTTGCGAGCCCGCCAGGGTCTTCTGTCCATGGGATTTCCCAGGCAAGAATACTGGAGTGGATAGCCATCCTCTTCTCCAGGAGATCTTCCCCACCAAGAGATGGAATCTTGGTCTCCTGCTCTGCAGGTGGATTCTTTACCATCTGAGCTGCCAGGGAAGGCTTTTGAAGCTACTACTAACAGCTCACTTACTACATATGAGCTGTTTAAGCTATTCTGCGCCAGCTGACAAAGACAAATTTTGTTTTCCCAAGCAAATTTTTGTTTTCCTTCCAAGAAAAAAAGATAAATTATTTAGGGATGAGGTGGGAAATTCGCTTTGTGAATTAATGATCGCTTTTATCTCCTGAAACTTGGTTTGTCAGTAACATTCCTTTCTACTTATAGAGATGGTGTTTGTTTATATTCTAAGCAATCTACTTTTTTTCAAAGCCAATGCCTACCTTAGAGGAGAAATGAACTGTATCAAAGCACACAACTTTCAAAGGTTCTTTTCTTCCACAGTGACTCAGAGTGAAGTATCTCTAATCTCCTTTATTGGGACCTGGGGAAGGCTGGGTTTTGCAATGTCAGCTTTTCTGAGCTAGAATGTCGCCAAACACTGGAGGCTGGCTCCAGGGTCATCTTGGTAAGAACAGAACCCTACGTAAGAAAATTTAGTGGCTGGTAGTGGAAAGGAGGTGACCTGTCTGCTGAAACATTTCATCATTCAGTGAATCATTATCATCTACCTAAGCTATAATGAATTCCAGGAAGCACAAGTCAGCAGCTCTCAACACATCAGTGGGTTTATCCCTTGTGAGTGTGTCACAGTCATTTACTGTTGTTGTTCAGTCGCTAAGTCATGTCCAACACTTTGCAACCCCATGGACAGCAGCATGCCAGGTTTCCTTGTCCTCCACTATCTCCCAGAGATAGTTTAAACTCATGTCCATTGAGTCGATGATGCCATCCAATGATCTCATCCTCTGTTTCCCCTTCTTGTCCTACCCTCAGTCTTTCCCAGCATCAGGGTCTTTTCCAATGAGTTGGCACTTTGTATCAGGTAAGCAAAGTATTGGAGCTTCAGTTTCAGCATCAGTCCTTCCAATGAATATTAAGGGTTGATTTCCTATATGATTGACTGGTTGGATCTCCTTGAATCCTAAAGACTCTCAAGAGCCTCCTCCAGAATATTCATGTATTGGTTTTCTTACAATAGTGGAAGTACTGGAGTTTATGAACAATTTACCTTTTTAATAAAAAATATATAAGCCAGAGCAGTGTTTTACTCAGAGTTCATTTGGTTGCAAGCCACAGAAAACAAAGAAACAGTTCCAGAGAAAAGGGGAGGATGAACTCTCTCTCTGGGAAGTTTCAGGAGGACAGCCCCAGGCAGCGGGACTCAGTGATGGTCCAAGATTCTCTCTGTGCATCTCAGCCCCTGCTTTTTGTTGTGCTTGTGTCTTCCCGTGTACATGGTGACTTCCTGCTATAGAACTGGCTTTCTCCATAAGGCTGGGATCCTGACCATTGGAAACTCATGGATTCACATGGAAGCTTACTTGCCCCCTTGACAGCTCATTGGGGATATAAAAAGGGGGCAAATCTCCAAGAGTGTGATTGACCCTTTGGGGTCACGTGCCCTCCTCCAGGCCAGTCACTAAGGGCTGGAAGGTGGGATATGATCATTGGTCCAGTCTGGCACTTTTCCCTACTCCCAAATCTATCACTGTGACTGAGAAGGCAGAAGATGGCAGCTTCTGTTCGGACAGAATGGGTGGAGGCAGGGGGTTGAGCAATTCCCCTCAAGAACGGGGAGTTTTGTCCCCTGAAGAAAGGCAGCTGTTCTTCCCAAGTATCTGTAAGGACTTGCAATGCTGCATATCTTTAAGAGGTCTGAGAGGATTTCCCTGGTGGCCCAGTGGTGAAGAATCTGCCTGTCAGTGCAGGGGACGTGAGTTTGATCCCAGCTCTAGGAAGATCCCATATGCTAAGGGGCAACTAAGCCAGTGTGCCACAGCTACTGAGCCTGTGTGCCCTAGATCCCATGTTCCACAATAAGAGAAGCCACCACAATGAGAAGCCAGCCCTCCACAGCTAGGGAGTGGCCTCTGCCTACTGCAACTAGCAAAAGCCTGTATGCAGCAATGCAGACCCAGCTCAGCCATAAATCACTATATAAAACATTTTAAAAAGTGTCTGATAATAGAACTAATGGAAATTTTGAATAACTTGAATAAAAGAGACTAACATTTTCTGAATGCTACAGGAGGGATCAGTCTCCTTACACTGAGAGCCCTTTCAAATGGCTCAATATCCCCTGTCAATAGGATTTCATCAAGGGGCATCATCCCCGCCCTCCTGATGAAAAGCCAGAGAATCCTGGATTTACTACCTCCTTTCCTCACTTCTTTTCATTCCATCCAAACCAGAGTACTCCATACACATGATCTAACAAGTCTAACAACACCAGAAACAGAGTATACCTCCTGCCTTGTGGGCCAGTTATTTTCTTGTCTTTCTGATTTTGATGAAGAATGAAACACAGGAGATAAAATTTTTCTGAGGTATTGCATACCTGAAAAGGTCTCTATTCTATCATTACATTAGGTTACTAGTTGACAGGGCATAGAATTTAAGTTTGGAAATTGTTTTCTCTTACAGTTTTGAAGATTTTATCCAACTGTTCAGGCTGAGAAAGCTGATTCCATTTCTCCTCATTTTTAATCACTTGCATATTAATGACTTTTTCCTTTCTGGAAGCTTTTAGAGTAATTTCCTTATCCTTGGTATTCTAACATGATAATGGATCTTTTTCCATTCTTTGTGCTGATAATTCAGTGGGACTTTTTAAAATTGATATATGATTGACTTTTAATATTATATAAGTTACAGTGTATAATACAGTGATTCACATTTTTAATAGCTATACTCTATACTCCATTTATAGTTATTACGAAATGCTATATGCTGTACAATATATCCATGTAGCTTATTTTATTTTTGGCTATGCTGGGTCTTAATTGCCAAGGGGGCTCTTCTCTAGTTGTGGCGAGTGGGGGCTATATTTTAATTGCAGTGCATAGACTTGTCATTGTGGTGGCTTTTCCTGTTGCTGGGCACAGACTCTAGGGCATGGACTTTAGGCATGGGCTCAGCAGTTTTTGTGCATTGGATTAGTTACTCCAGGGCATGTGGGGGTCTTCCCAGATCAGGGATGGAATCTGTGTCTCCTGCACTGGCAGGCGGACTCTTTTTCACTGGAAGCCCCTGGTAGCTTATTTTATAACTAATAGTTTCTACTTCTTATTCTCCTTTCCTCTCTCCACTGGTAACCACTAGCTTGTTCTGTGTATCTGTTAGTCTGCTTTTTTGTTGTGGTTATATTCACTAGTTTGCTTTATTTTTTAGACTCCACATATAAGTGAACTCATACAATATTTGTCATTCTCTGTCCAACTTATTTCACTCAGCATAATGCCCTTCAAGTCCATCCATTTTGCTGCAAATGGAAAAGCCACATTAATGTTTATGACTGAGTAGTATTCCTCTAGACATATATGTATATCAAGTTTTATTTATCCATTCATCTATTGATATGGTTGTTTCCATATCTTGGCAATTGTAAATAATGATGCTATGAACATTGAAGGGACATGTAGCTTTCCAAGGTGGGTCTTTCAATCTGTGAATTGGTGTCATTGATCTCTGGGAAGTTTTTTAATCATGGAATTCTCTAGGCTAGAATACTGGAGTGGGTATCCATTCCCTTCTCCAGGGATTCTTTTTGTTATGATTCCTCTAATATTTCTTTCTGGAGCTATAATTTGCCTGTTGGATTCTCTGGATTTATCTTCTACTTTTCTTCTGTGGTCTCTCTGTGATTTTTGTTTGCTCTCTTGGAACTGTCCCTTAAGCTTATCTTCCAACTTCTCTCTCCATATTTTTCCTGCTTCCATAAGTTTAATGTTCAAATGCTTCTTCCTTATGATTAAGAATTTTTAGCATGTTTTTTTACCGTTTCATGGATGTAATCCAACCCCTACGTGTCTGAGTATATTAATCATTTTAAGGCATTATTTTCTCTGTCCACCTGTGTTGTCTCTGAGCTCCCCACTCCTTTTTTTCTGTTTGTAACTTCTGTCTTCTATATTGGATGCTTTCTTCAGATATCTGGTAATCTTTTGCTTTTCAGTCTTGTATTTCTTTACTTTTACTTTTTTACTTTCTTCACTGTGCGATGCAGCTTGCAGGATCTTAGTTCCCCAACCAGGGATTAAACCCATACCTTCTGCATTGGAAGTGCAGAGTCCTAACAGTACTTATATGTCAGTAGTTACAGATCACTGTCCTGGGGTCCTTGTGTTTCGCTAGAGAAGAATGTTTCAGTGTCCTGCCTGAAGTGTATCCATTGGGCAGAGAGAATTCTTTGAATGGGGTGGCACTGAACCTCTCACTTAATCCTTCTTTTAAAATACAGAGCCTTGGGGCTTCCCTGGCAGTCCAGTGGTGAAGACTACACCATCTAAGGCAGGGGGTTCAGGTCCCCTGGTCGGGGAGCTAAAATCCCACACACCTCATGGCCAAAAAGCCAAATCATAAAACAGAAGCACTATTGTAACAAATTCAGTGAAGACTTTAAACATGGTCCACATTAAAAAAAAATAACTATTAAATAAATAAAGTAAATTGCAGAGCTGCATCCTCTCCACTGTGCCTGTTTCCCCTATTCAACCTCTGATCAGAATAAAAGCCCAGTTTCCTGTCTGTGTCAGAGGCTGGGGAATACGTGGAGATGCGTGGAGCAGGTAAGTGGGTTGTGGATCCCACTTCCAACCCTGCGTTTGGCCCCATCTTCACTCCTACCTTCTGCCAGAACGGGAGCCCGCTGAGTCCTCATGGTCCTGCCTTCTCAGCTCTGCAACCTGCTTCTTCTGCTTCTCATTTCCAAAATGTCAACCTCTCTTCCCTATTTTATTGCTGCTCCCTTCATCGTTGCCCTTTGTATTTTAACAATATCTTATCTTTTGACTATCTTTTTAGTTGGGAACAAACAGCTGAATGAATTTGCTCCATTGTCCACCTTTAGCTGGCAGACCAGAGTCTACCATGCAGGAGCAAAAGGACAGGGTGAAGTGAGTGGGTGGGCTCAGGAGCCAGACACATCTATGGCTGAGTTCTGCCTTCACGTTTCCATAATCCTTTGTGACCTTGGGCAAGATGATCAATCAGCCTCTCTGAGCCTAGTCGGCACAGGGGAATAAGGCCTCATAATGAGTGGAGGGGGTTATATTGTGAGTTTTCTTGAGTTGTGGTGGGAAACTTGGGGATCCACTCAAATCATGACAGGGACCTCAGTGAGCCTCTCATCTTGCCCAGGGAAGTCAAGTCTGTTTTTGAGTTGCCTGCAGGAGTGTGTGATTGCTCTGGAGTCACTAATGGGGCATCATAGGAACTCATTTCGATTTAAGGCCGAGGAACTTGGGGTTCCATCTAGATTAGTGACATGGATCTTAGGGTTCCTATCAAGTTTAAGCTAGGAGTCATGTCTTGGCTCATGTTGAGGCATGGGACATTGCTTTTCTCTTCCTTTTACAACACGTGTGTGTGTGGGGGGTCAGGACCCCTGTCCAGTTGAGGCAGGAAATTGGGGCTGTTTATAGAGGTAAAACAGGGAATTAGGACTCCCCTTGTGTTGTGAGGTGAATACCCAGAGGTGCAGGAGAAGCAGGACTTATCTAGAGTTGAGGGGTTCCTCGGTGTCCTTTCAATTTGCGGCGAAAATCTCTGGGTTACACTTGAGTTAAAATAGGTGAGAAAGGCCTCCTCTTGAGATGTGAGAGGAACGTCGGGTGTCCTCCTGAGATGATGCAGAGACTAATAGGCCCTTATCTAGCGAAGAGGTGGAGAATATGGGTCTCTTTCAAGTTGTGACGGGTAACACGAGGTTCCTCTTGAATGGCGATGCATATCTTGGGGATTCTATTGAGTTGCATAAAGGGGTTGTCAGCTTCCTTTTGAGATTCAAAAGGGAATGTGAGACTGTTCTGGAGATGCTGCATGGATAAGGGCCTCACTTTGCATTGAGGGGGGGATCTCTTAATTTCTTGAGTTTTGGCTAGAAGTTTAGTGTTCTACTCTATCTACCACTTTGACCTCAGGGAAAATCTCTTGAAGCCTCAGGGAAATCAAAGCAATATTCGAGTTTCAAAGAGGAGCCAAAGAAGTTGCTAGAGTAACTGCTGGGGAATCAGGCCTCATCTCACATTCAGACAGAAATCTTGGGATGTTCCTCGAGTTGCGGTGGGCAGTTTTGGATTCCCCTCGATTTGGGACATGTTGTTCTGGGAGCCTCTAATGTTGCCTCAGGGAAGCCAGGCCCTCCTTTCGATGTGGGAGGACCATCGTGGGATCCTTCTGGAGGCACTGCAGTGGAATAGAGCCTCATTGGAGTTGAGGTGTGAAAATCAGGGTTCCTCTCCAGTTTCAACAGGGATATCAGAGTTCATATTAAATTCTTATAAGAGAGTCAGCCCCCATCTCGTTTTGAGGCATGTAACCCCTATTACCTCTCAAATTGTCAGAACTCCTTTTAGTTCAGGTGGGTCATTTGAGCTTTTCCTAGATGTGTGCAACAGGGGAATCACACGTTTATTCATGTACCAGGTGGGTATACCTGAGGTTCCGTTCTAGTCTCCCCAGGAAAATTAGGCCTTATGTCAAGTGAAGGGGAACATCTTCTGGTTTCTCTCTTGTTGTGGTCAGAAGCTGAGGTTCCAGTCAAGACATGATGGGGACCTCAATGATCCCAGGGAGGTCAAGTCTCTTTTTGAGTGTCCTGCAGGAAAAAAGGATTGCTCTGGAGTCGCTGCAAGGTCATGATAGGAACTCATTTCCTTTGAAGGCAGGAAAACTCAGGGTTCCATCTCCATTTGCAACATAGATCTCAGGGTCCCAATTGATATTAAATCGGGAGAGAGGCATCGGCTCAAGTTGAGGCATGGAACTGCGCTTTTCTCTCTTGTTGTAAAGAGGATGGGTCAAGACTCCTGTCCAGATAAGGCAGGTAATATGGGTTTTTATTTAAAGGAACAACAAGGGAGTTAGGCCTCAATTCATGCGATGAGGCAAATACCCAGAGGAGCATGAGAATCAGGACCTATCTTGAGTTGAGTGACAATTGATGTCCTTTCAACTTCCGGCAGGAACTTCTGGGTTTTCCTCAAGTTTGATTAGATGAGAAAGACCTCCTCTTGAGGTGCAAGAAGAACTTTGAGAGTCTTCTTGAGGTGACACAATGGCTAATCGGCCATCATCTCTCCAAAAGGCGGGGAACACCTCTTCCGAGTTATGGCGGTGAACACGAATTTCCTGTTGAATGGCAACGAGTATCGTGGGGATTCTCTTGAGTTGCATACAGGGAGTCAAGCTTTCTCTTGAGATTTGAGAAGGAATTTGCGACTGTACTGGAATCGCTGCACAGGAAAACGACCTCACCTCACATTGAAGGGGAAATCTCTTCATTACTTAAGATGCGGCAGGAAGTATAATGTTCCTTTCCATCTGACACTTTGACCTCAGGGAACCACTCATGAAGCCACAGGTATGTCAAGGCATCTCTGGAGGATTAAGGAGGAGCCGAGGAAGATTCTCGAGTCACTGCAAGAGAACCAGGCCTCATCTTGCATTCAGAGGGAAATCTTGGGATGTTCTTATAATTGCGGTGGGCAGTTTCTCAGGTTGAAATGGCAGTTTTGGATTCCTTTCGAGTTGTGACATGGTCTTCTGGGAGCCTCTAACGTTGTCTCAGGGAAGTCAAACCCTGGTTTCGATGTGCTAAAACCATTTTGGTGCTCTACTCAAGTCACTAAGGTTGGATAGGGGCTTATCTGGAGTTGAGGCATGAAACTCAGGATTCCTCTCCATTTTCGACAGGGTTATAAGGGTTCCTATTAAATTTCTACAAGAGAGTCATCCCTCATCTCGTTTTGAGGAATGTAACTCCTCTTTCGTCTCCAGTTGTCAGAACTAGTTTTAGTGTGGAGGGTCATTTGGGCATTTCCTGGATGTGTGCAGTAAGGGAATCAGACCTTTATCCATGTAGTTGAGGATAAACTTGGGGTTCTGTTCAAGTCACTGCAGGGAAATAAGGCCTCATCTTGAGTTGAGGGGAATATATTGTGGTTTTTCTCGAGTTTTGGTGGAAGTCTTGGGATTCCAGTGGAGCCGTGACAGGGACCTCATTGAGCCTCTCATGATGCCCAGGGAAGACTAGTCTATTTGGAGTTGCCTGTAGTAGAATGGGATTGCTCTGGAGACACTTCCAGGATATTATAGGGTCTCATTTCAAATTAAGGTGGGGTGACTGAGGGTTCCATCTCCATTTGCAATGGGGACCTCAGGTTCCTAACGAGTTGAAACTGGGAGAAATGTCTCGGCTCATGTTGAGGCATGGGACTCTGCATTCCTCTTGTGTTGTTAAAGGAGAGGGAGTAAGGACTCCTGTTTAGTTGATGCAGGTAATTGGGGCTTTTTCTCGAGGTACAACAAGGGAGTTAGGCCTTCCTTCATGTTGTGAGTCGAATACCCGTGAGTGCAGGAGAAACAGGCCTTAACTGGTGTTGAGAGGCTGCTCAGTCTCCTTTCTGGAGGCAGGAATTTCTGGGTTCCTCTCTAGTTTCAATAAGTGAGAAAGGCGTCCTTTTGAGGCCAGGGAGGAATGTCGGGTGTGACCTCGAGATGAAGAATGGGGCTAATCGGCCCTCAT
Organism: Antilocapra americana; assembly: GCA_007570785.1. Lineage (NCBI taxonomy): Eukaryota > Metazoa > Chordata > Mammalia > Artiodactyla > Antilocapridae > Antilocapra > Antilocapra americana. The sequence goes on from SRVM01013512.1 coordinate 36,814, forward strand.
CTCACAATGAGGTTGGGTACACGGAGTTCTTTTGAGTTGCGGCGGGGAACACAAGGCTCCTCTTGAATGATGACACCTATCTTGAAAATTCGCTTGAGGTGTATAAAGGGAGTCAAACTTCCTTCTGGATTTGAGCTCTGGTGGTGCTGCCCCGTTAAAGTGCCTCATTTTGCCTTAATGAGGGAATCTCTTATTTTCTTGAGTTGATGGGGGAAGTATAGTGTTTCTCTCAATCTGCCACTTTGACTTCAGGGAACCCCTCGTGAAACCTAAGGGAAGTCAAGGAAACTTTTTAGATATGAGGAGCAGCCGAGGAAGGTTCTCAAAGCACAGCAAGGAAATCAGGCCTCATCTCACATTCCACCGTGAAATCATGATAGGTTTCTAGAGTTGAGGCAGGCAGTTTCTCAAGTTGAGGCCAGCAGATTTGGATTCCTCTCGAGTTGTGACATGGTCCTCTGCGAGCCTCTAATGTTGCCTCAGGAATGTCAGGCCGTGCTTTTGTTGTGCAATTGCCATCTTGGTGCTCTACCTGAGTCACTACGGTGGACTAGGGCCTCATCCGGAGTTAAGGCATGTAACTCAGGGTACTTCTTCATTTTTGACAGGGCTATCAGAGTTCCTATTGAGTTTCACCAAGAGAGTTTGCTTTCATCTCGTTTTGAGGTATGTAACTCCCCTTTCCTCTCTAGTTGTCAGGACTCCTTTTAGTTAAGGCTGGGCTTTTGGGCTTTTCCTAGATGAGTGCAACATGGGAGTCAGATATCCATCTGTGAAGCTGAGACTAAACCTGGGGTTCTGTTTAAGTCACCACAGGAAAATAAGTCTTCTTCTTGAAGTGAAGGAGTTATCTTGTTGTTTTTCTCAAGGTTTGGTGACAGCTTGGCATTGCACTCGAGTCATGAAGTCAAGGCAAATTGGGAGATTTTAGGAGGCGCCAAGGAAGGTTCTAGAGTCACTGCAGGGGAATCAGGCCTCCTCTCTCATTCAGATGGAAATCTTGTGATGTTTCTCGAGTTGTGGTGTGCAATTTCTTGAGTTGCAGCCAGCACTTTTGGATCCCTCTCAAGTTGTGACATGGTCCTCTGTGAGCCTCTAATGTTGCTTCAGGGAAGTCAAGCCCTCATTTTGATGTGCAAGGGCCATCTCATGGCTCTTCTCCAGTCACTACAGAATAGGCCATCATCATAAGTTGAGGAGTGAACCTCAGGTTTTGTCTCTAGTTTTGAAAGGGATATCATAGCTCCTATTGAGTTTCTCCAAGAGAGTCAGCCCTCATCTCGTTGTGAGGTATGTAATTCCTCCTTGCTCTCGAGTTGTCAGAACTCTTTGAATTGAGGTGGAGCATTTGGACTTTTCCTAGATGTGTGCAACCAGAGAGTCAGACCTCCATCCATGTAGCTGAGGAGAAACCTGCAGTTCTGTTCAAGTCACCACAGGCAAAGAAGGCTTCATCTCGAGTTGAGGGGGTTATACTGTGCTTTTTATCGAGTTTTGATGGGACGCTTTGGGTTCCACTCGAGTCGTGGCAGGTACAACAGTGAACCTCTCATTCTGCCCAGTGAAGTCAAGCCTCCTTTTGAGTTGCCTGCAAGAGTGTGGGTTTGCTCTACTGTCACTTCCAGAATATCATAGGGACTCATTTCAAATTAAGTCGTGGGAACTTAGGGTTCCTCTCCATTGCCAACACAGATGTCAGAGTCCCTTTTGAGATGAAACTGGGAGGAAGGCCTGAGCTCGTGTTGAAGCCTGGGACTCCATGTTCCTCTCCTGCTATAAAAGGGGGAGGGGTCAGGACTCCTGTCTCGCTGAGGCAGGTAATTGGAGCTTTTTCTCGAGTTACAGCAAGGGAGTTAGGGCTCCCTTCGTGTTCCGAGACAAATTCCCAGAGGTGGTGGAGAGTCAGGCTTTATCTGTAGTTGAGGGGAAACTCGGTGTCCTTTTGACTTGTGACAAGAAGCTCTGGGTTTCTTTCCAGTTTCAATTGGTAAAAAAAGTGTCCTCTTGAAGTGCAAGTGGAATGTCTTGTGTACTCTCAAGAAGACACAGAGGCTCATCATCTCTCATCTTGCGATGAGGTGGAGAATATGTGGCCTTTCGACTTGTGGCAGGAAGCATGGGATTCCTCTTGAATGATGATAAGTATCTTGTTGATCATCTTGAGGTGCATAAAGGGAGCCAAGATGCCTCTTGAGATTCGCGAGGGAACTTGGGAGTGTTTTGGAGGCACTGCATGAGAAAAATGGCCTGACCTCACATTGAGAGGGGATTTCTTTGTTTCTTGATTTGTTGCAGGAAGTACAGTGTTCTTCTCAGTCTGCCAGTTTAAACTCAGGGTCCCACTACTGAAGCCTCAGGGAAATTAAAACAACTTGAGAGATTTGATCAGGAGCAGAGGAAGGTTCTCGAGTCACTGGAGGGGAATCAGGCCTCATCTCACATTCAGAGGGAAATCTTGAAATGTTTATTGAGTTACGGCGGGCAGTTTCTCGAGTTGCAGCGGACACTTTTGTATCCCCTTCATGTTGCGATGTGGTCTTCTAGGAGCCTCTAATGTTGTGTCAGGGTATTCAGGCCCTCTCCTTAATGTGCGAGGGCCATCTCTGTGATGACACATTCTCGAGTCACTACTATGGAATAGGCCCTCACATTTAGTTGAGGTGTGAACCTCAGGTTTCCTCTCGAGTTTCGACAGGGCTATCAAGTTCCTATTGAGTTTCTCCAAGAATGTCACCCCTCATCTAATTGTTAGGTGTGTAACTCCCTTTTGCTCTCGAGTTATCAGAACTCCTATGAATTAAGGCGGGGCATTTGGGCATTTTCTAGATGTGTGCAACAGGGGAGTCAGACCTCCATCCATGTAGCTGAGATGAAACCTGTGGTTGTGTTCAAGTCACTGCAGGAAAATAAGGCCTCATCTCGAGTTGAGGGGGTTATATTGTGATTTTTCTCGGGTTTGGGTTGAAAGCTTCGGGTTCTAATAGAGTCATGTTGGGGACCAGAGTGAGCATCTAGTCTTCCCCAGGGAAGTCATGTCTCCTTTCGCGTTGCGTGCAGAAGCGTGGGATTACTCTGGACTCACTTCTGGGATATCATAGGGTCTCATTTCAAATTATCGTGGGGAAACTCAGGGTTCCATCTCCATTTGTGACATGAATGTTGGGGTCCCTATCAAGATGAAACTGGGAGGGAGGCCTCAGTTCATGTTGAGGCATGGGACTCCGTGTTCCTCTCATGTTGTAAAAGGGGGAGGAGTCAGGACTCCTGTCTAGTTGAGACAGGTAATTGGAGCTTCTTCTCAAGGTACAACAAGGGAGTTAGGCCTCCTTTCATGTTCAGAGGCGAATTCCCAGAGGTGCTGGGGAATCAGGCTTTATCTGAAGTTGAGGGTAAACACGCTGTCTTCTGACTTGTGGCAGGAAGTTCTGGCTTATCTCGAGCTTCACTTGGTGAGAAAGCCCGCCTCTTGAGGTGCAAGAGGAACGTCGTGTGTTACTTAGAGAAGATGCAGGGGCTAATCATCCCTCATCTTGCGATGAGGTGTAGAACACGGGGCCTTTTGAGTTGCGACAGTGAGCACTAGGTTCCTCTTGAATGATGATGTGTATCTTGGAGATCCTTTTGATGTGCATAAAGGGAGCCAACCTTCCTCTTGGGATTCGAGAGGTAACTTGGGTGTGTTCTGGAGGTGGTGCATGAGAGAAAAAGCCTCACCTCACATTGAGGGGTAAATCCCTTCGTTTCCTGAGTTGTGGCGGGAAGTATAATGTTCTTCTTGATCTGCCTTTTTAAAATCAGGGACTCTCTCATGAAGCCTCAGGAATATCAAGGCAACTTGGGAGGTTTGAGAAGGAGCCAAGGAGGTTCTCAAGTCACTGCAGGGCAATCAGGCCTCATTTTGTATTCAGAGGGAAATCTTGGGATGTTTCTCAGGTTGTGGTGAGCAGTTTTTCGGGTTGCAGCAGGCACTTTGGGATACCTCTCTAATTGCTATGTGGTCATCTGGGAGGCTCTCATGTTGTCTCAGGGAAGTCAGACACTTGTTTCGAGGTGCAAGGGCCATCTTTGGGCTCTTCTCGATTCAATACAGCAGAATAAGCCCTCATCTTTACTTGAGGTTTGAATCTCAGGTTTCCTCTATAGTTTCAACAGGGCTATCAGAGTCCCTATTTAGTTTCTCCAAGAGTGTCATCCCTCATCTCGTTGTGACATATGTAACTCCTCATTGCTCTCCAGTTGTCAGAACTCCTTTTTATTGAGTCGAGGCATTTGGGCTTTTCCTAGATATGGGAAACAAGGGATTCAGACCTCCATACATGTAGCTGAGGAGAAACCTGGGGTTCTGTTCAAGTCATCGCAGGGTAATTAGGCCTCATCTCGAGTTGTGAGGGTTATATTGTGCTTTTTCTCGAGTTTTGGTGGGAAGATTCGGGTTCCACTTAAGTCTTGGCTTGGACCCCAGTGAGCCTCTCATCTTTCGCAGGGAAGTCTAGTCTCCTTTTGCATAGCCTGCTGGAGCATGGGATTGCTTTGGAGTCGTTTGTGGCATATCATAGGGTCTCATTTCAAATTAATGCGAGGGAACTCAGGGCTCCATCTCCATTTGCAACACAGATTTTGTAGTCCCTATGGATTTGGAACTGGGAGAAAGGCCTCATCTCGTGTTGAGGCATGGGACTCCATGTTCTCAAGGTACAACAAGGGAGTTAGGCCTCCCTTCATGTCCTGAGGTAAATTCCCAGAGATGCTGGAGAATCAGGCTTTATCTGAAGTGGAGGTGCAACTCGCTTTCTTTTCGACTTGCGGCAGGAAGCTCTGGGTTCCTCTCGAGTTTCAATTGGTGAGAAAATCCTCCTTTTGAGTTGTGACTGGAACGTCGTGTGTCCTGTTGAGACGACACAGGGACTAATCAACCTCATCTCGCAATGAGTGGGAGAGCATGGGTCCTTTCCTGTTGTGGCAAGGAGCTGGAGGTTCCTCTTGAAAGATGACGCATATCTTGGAGATCCTCTTGAGGTGCATAAAGGGAGCCAAGCTTCTTCTTGAGATATGAGAGGTAACCTGGGAGTATTCTGGGGGCACTGCATCAGAAATAAGCCTCACCTCACATTGAGAGGGAAATCTCCTCAATTCTTAGTTGTGGCAGGAAGTATAGTGTTCCTCTCAATCTGCCACATTAAATTCAGGGCCACTCTCTTGAAACCTCAGTGAAGTCAAGGAAACTTGGGAGGTTCCATGAGGAGCCTAGGAAGGTCCTCAAGTCACTGTAGGAGAATCAATTTTCATCTCGCATTCATAGAGATATCTTGAGATGTTTCTCGTGTTGTAGTGGGCAGTTTCTCGAGTTGCCCTGGGGACTGTTGGATTCCTCTTGAGTTGCCACGTCGTCCTCAGGTAACCTCTAATGTTGCCTCATGGAAGTCAGGTCCTCGTTTCGATGTGCAAGGGCCATCTCGGGGCTCTTGTCGAGTCACTACTGCAGAATAGGGCCTCACCTTTAGTTGAGGTATGAATCTCAGGTTTCCTTTCTTGTTTTGACAGGGCTACATATCAGAGTTCCTATTGAATATCTCCAAGAGAGTCAGCCCTCATCTCGTTGTGAAGTCTGTAACTTTGATCTTGAGTTGTCAGAACTCCTTCTTATTGAGGCGGGGCATTTGTGCTTTTCCTAGATGTGTGCAACAGGGGTTTTAGACTTTATCCGAGTATCTGAGGAGAAACCTGGTATTCTGTTCAAGTCATCGCAGGGATATAAGGCCTCATCTTGAGTTGAGGGGTTTATATGGTGCTTTTTCTCCTGTTTTGGTGGGAAGCCTTGAGTTCCACTCGAGTCGTGTCGAGGACCTCAGTGAGTCTTTCTTCTTGCCCAAGGGAGTCAAGTCTCCTTTTGAGTTGCCTGCAGGTGAGTGGGATTGCTCTGGTGTTGCTTCCGGGATATCATAGGGTCCCAATTTAAAGTAAGGTTGAGGAACTCAGAGTTTCATATACTGCTTATGATGTCATACATATATTGGGTGTGATGTCATGCATGCATTGGTTGTGATATCATCCATACAGTGGGTGTACTGACACCTGTGTAGTGGATGTGATGTCGGACATAGTCAGTGTTATGTCATAAGTATTGTATTTTGATATCATAAAGAGTGTGAAGTCATGGATAGTGCTTGTGATGTCATACATAGGCACAATGTGATGTCATATCTATAGTGGGTGTGAATTCATCAATAAAATTGGTGTGATGACACAGATATATTGGATGTGATACCACATGTGGTGTGATGTCGTAAAGAGTGAATGTCACATCATATATAGTGAATATGATGTCATACACATCGTGAGGTTGTCATACACAACCTTACTTCTGTCATATATGCAGTGTGTGTGATTAGACAGATACAGTTAATGTGGTCTAAGGAATACAGTGGTTGTTATGTCTTAAATACGGAGGTGTGATGTCATAAAGTGTGGATGTGATGTCATTTATAATTTATATGATGACATAGATATTGGGGTGTGATATCATACATACCCCAATGATGTATGTCATCTACACAGTGGATGTGATGACACAGATACAGGGCATGTGATGGAAGATATAGTGGATGTGATGTCATATACCCTGGATATGGTATTGTAAATAAAGTGAATTTATGTCATAGATACAGTGGCTGTGATGGCACATGCATACTGGATGTGATGTCACATACACTAGATGTGATGTCATATATAGCGGGTGTGATGTCATGAATACAGGGTATGTGATGTCATAAAGAGTGAGTGTGATATCATATGTACTCCATATGATTCCATACATATATTGGATGTAATGTCATTCATACAGTGTGTGTGATACCGTCTACATATTGGGTGAGATGACACAGAGTGGATGTGATCAGTTATAGTGGGTGTGAAGTCATAAATACTGTGATGTCAAATAGAGTGAATGTGATGTCATGTATACTAATTGTAATGCCATGTATACACCCAGTGTGATTTTATACATAGATTGGTTGTGATGTCACCAATAGAATGGATGTGATGACATGTGGAAGCGATGTCACATGTATAGAAGACGTGGTGTCATATACAGTTGAGGTGACTTCATATATAGTGGATGTGATGTCATGAATACAGTGGTTGTGATGCCAAAGATGGAGAAGTGGGTTGTCATGAAGAGTGGATGTGTTATAATATATAATGCATAGGATGTCTCAATTTAAAGTAAGGTTGTCACACATATAATGGGTGTGATACCATACATATAGTTGATGTGTTGACACAGATACAGTGGATGTGATGTCAGATATAATGGGTGTGATGTCATATACTGGACGTGATTTCAGATATAGTGAGGTTGATGTCAGATCCAGTGGTTGTGTTGTCACACAGAGTGTGTGTGGTGTCCTATATAGTGGATATGATGTCATAATCATAGTGGGCATAATGTTATAGATAGTGTGGCTGTGATGCCACAGGTATAAAATACAGTGGAAATGATGTCATAAATACCATTGTGTGATGGTAAGTAAAGAGTGGATGTGATGTTATATATAGTGCATATGATGGCATATATATAGTGGGTGCAATGTCATATGTAGAGTGGGTGTGAAGACACAGAATGAGTGTGATGTCAGATGTAGTAGGTTGATGTGATATATAGTGGCTGTGTTCTTATTGCACACAATATGTGTAATGTCATATAACATGGATATGATAATATAAATGTAGTGGGTGTGATGTCATCAATAGAGTTGTCATGATGTCTCATGTATAGTTAATGTGATGTCATCATCATTGAATGTGATTTCACATATAGTGGCTGTGATATAATGAATACTGTATATTTTATGTCATAAAGAGTGAATGTGATGTCATGTACAGTGCATGTGAAACATAGACATGTCCAAATTGATGTCATATATAGAGTATTTGTGAGTTCATCAATAGAATGGGTGTGATGGCACAGATACAGTGGATGCAATGTCACATGTATCCAAAATGTGATGTCATATTCCGTGGATGTGATGTCATATATGAGTGTGATATCATGAATGCAGTAAATG
>SRVM01013513.1:0-10295 GCA_007570785.1 Antilocapra americana
CATCACCAACTCCCAGACCTTGCTCAAACTCATGTTCATCTAGGTGGTGATGCCATCGAACCATCACATCCTCTGTCATCCTCTTCGTCTCTCACATTCAATCTATCCCAGCATCAGGCTCTTTTCCAATGAATCAGTTCTCTGCATCAAGTGGCCAAAGTATTGAAACTTCAGCTTCAGCAACAGTCCTTTTTATGTTGATGTTTTTTTTCTAATTTTTAATTTTTTATTGATTTATTTATTTTTATTGTAACAACTTTAATAAAGACTTTACTTTACAATATTGTGTTGGTTTTGCCATACATTGAAATGAATCCACCCTGGGTGTACATATGTTTCCCTTCCACTGCTGGGCATACACACCATGGAAACCAGAATTGAAAGAGACATGTGTACCCCAGTGTTCATTGCAGCACTGTTTACAATAGCCAGGACATGGAAGCAACCTAGATATCCATTAGTAGCTGAATGGATAAGGAAGCTGTGGTACATATACACAATGGAATATTACTCAGCCATTAAAAGAATACATTCCAATTAGTTCTAATGAGGTGGATGAAACTGGAGCCTATTATACAGAGCGAAGTAAGCCAGAAGGGAAAACAACAATACAGTATACTAATGTATATATATGGAATTTAGAAAGATGATAAGGATAACCCTGTATGCGAGACAGCAAAAGAGACACAGATGTATAGAACAGTCTTTTGGACTCTATGGGAGAGGGCGAGGGGAGGATGATATGGGAGAATGGCATTGAGGCATGTAAATTATCATATGCAAAACGAATCGCCAGCCCAGGTTCAATGCATGATACAGGGTGCTCAGGGCTGGTGCACCGGGATGACCCAGAGGGATGGAATCAGGAGGGAGGCGGGAGGGGGGTTCTGGAAGGGGAACACATGTAGCAACAGTCCTTCTAATGAATATTCATGGTTGATTTTCTTTAGGATGGACTGATTTGCTCTCCTTGCAGTACAAGGGACTCTCAAGAATCTTCTCCAACTCCACAAGTCAAAAGCATCAATTTCTTCAGTGCTCAGCCTACTTTATAGTCCAACTCTCACAGCCATACATGACTAATAGAAAAACCATAGCTTTGACTAGATGAACCTTTGTTGGCAAAGTAATGTCTCTGCTGTTTAATATGCTGGCTAGGATTGTCATAGCTTTTCTTGGAAGGAGCAAGCATCTTTTAATTTCATCGCTGTAGTCATCATATGCAGTGACTAAAAATCACATGATTATTTCAATTAATGCAGAAAAATAATTTGACAAAATTAAATACCCTTTCATGATAAAATTTTCAGCCAACTAGCTATATACAAAATTTATCTGAATATTACAAAAGCCATATATGAAAATCCCACTATTAGTATCATACTTCATGGTGAAAAAATAAAATATTATTCCACACACTTTTGAAGAATAAGATCAAAGTGGCTTCATTTACTATACTGAATATCAAGATTTATTTTACAGTTACATCCATAGAAATGTATGTTACTAAGTAGGGTCAAATAGACCAATAAAACTAAAAGAGCATCTAGACCCAATCCCAAACATGTGTGTTCAATGGGATAATTCAAAAAGTGGCACTACACTGCAATGCCAGTAACATACTGTTTTAATTAATGTAACTTCATAACATGTATTTGAAATTAGGATGTGTAATGTCTCCAGAGTTTTTCTTCTTTCTCAGACCTACTTAATCTCTTTGCAGTGTTTTAGGGTTTCATATGAAGTTTAGAATTATTCTTAATATTTATTTTAAAAGTGTGACTTGGATTTGGATAGGTTTTGCATTGAATCTGTGCATAACTTTTGATGGTACTGACATTAAAACAATGCTATATCTTCCAGTCCCTGAACTCTGGATGTCTTTACATTTATTTGTGTCTTATTTTGTTAATATTTTGTATTTTTCATTATCCAGGTCTTGCAATTCCTCAGTTGTGTTTTCTTAAGTGTTTATTTTTGATACTATGGAAAGATAAACTTTTTCTTAATTTCCTTTTTGGATAGTTTGTTATTAATGTGTACAAATTCAAATAACTTATATATATTTATTTTGTAACCTGCAACTTCACTGAATTCATTTGTTGATTTAAAGTGTTTTGCATAATCTTTATGGTTTTATCCATAAAAAAATCATGTCATCTGCAGAGATAAATTTGCTTTTCCCTTTACAATTTGATTGAGGCTTATTTGTCTTTCTGTTCATTTCTCATTTGCATAATTTCTCTGGCTAGGACCTTCAGTATTATATTAAATAGAAGTGGACATCCTTGCCTTGTTTCTGATCTTAGAGGATAATCTTTTATTTTTTCACCATGAAGTATTTTATTAATAGTGGGATTTTCACATATGGCTTTTATAATATTTAGATAAATATTGTATAGAGCTAGTTTGCTGAAACTTTTTTCATGAAAGGGTATTTAATTTTGTCAAATAATTTTTCTGCATTAATTGAAATAATCATGTGATTTTTAGTCTTTACTCTTTTACTGTGGTGTATCACATTTATTGATGTTTATATATTAAACCATATTTGCATACCAGGGGTGAATTCCATGTTATCATGCTATACAATTCTTTTAGTGTGCTGTTGGATTTATTCTGGTAGGATTTTGTTAAGAATTCTTTAAATGTATTCATCAAGAATATTGGTCTGTAGCTTTTTTTGTTGTTGTCTTTGCATTCAATTTCAAGGTGAAGCTGGAATCATGAAGGAGTACACTGCTGTTTTCTCCTCTACATTTTTTGGAAGAGTTTGGGAAAGATTGATGCTAATTTTTCTTTAAATGTTTGGTAGAAGTCACCACTGAAACCATCTGGTGTGGGAGCTTCCTTTGTTGGGAAACTTTGATTTCTGGTTTGATTTCTATACTAGTTGAGAAAACTATTTCAGGTTTCTATTTATTTATGACTCAGTCTTGATAGCTTGTATATTTTTAGGAATTTGTCCATTATTTTAGGTTATCTAGTTTGTTAATGTGTTAATAATCCATTATGATCCTTACTATTTCTGTGACTTTAGTTGTAACATTGCTCCTTTCATTTTTTGAACTTATGTCTTCACTCTCTTTTCTAGGTTAGTCTACCTAAGCATTTGTCAGTTTCTCAGTTTTTTTGTTTTCCATAAACCAACAATTGCTTTTTTTTTCCTCTTTTGCTTATTTCTGCTCTAATCCTTGCTCTTTCTTTCCTTCTGCTACCTTTATATCTGGCTTACTTTTCTTTTTCTATGTTCTTGAGGTGTAAAATTAGGTTCTTGAAATCTTTCTACTTTCTTAATGTAGGTGTTGATCACAAACTTCCCTCTTAGTATGCCTTTTGTTGTATCTCTTAAATTATCATATATTGTGTTTTCATTTTCATTTGTTTTGAGATGTAGTATAAATTCCTTTTTTATTTCTTCTTTAACCCAATGGTTGTTCAATAGTGGTTTATTTATAAAGCAGTAACAGAATGATAGCTGAAAAATTCTGATATATGTGGAGATTAAACAACACACTTCTGCATAACATGAATCAAAGAAGTCTCAAGAGAATCTTAAAAAAAAATGTATTAAATTAATTTGAAACAAAAGAAACAACTTACAATCTATGGGGTCCAGCAAAGCCTTAGAGGGGGATGTACAACTTTGAATGCTTATACCAGAAAATAATAAATTTCTAAGATCTATAGTCTATGCTTCCACCTTAAGAAATTGGAAAAAGTGGAGCAAATTAAATTCAAAGTAAGCAGAAGAAAATAAATAATAAAAAAGCAGAAATCAATGAAATAGCAGACAAGAAATCAATAAAGAAACTCAGTGAAACCAAAAGCTTGCTTTTCTGTGAAGATCAACAAAATTGATTAAAGTATAGTTATGTTAACTAATAAAAAAGAAGACACTAATTATTAATATCAAAAATGAAAAAGGGACCATCACTAATGATTCCATGGGAAAACAAAAGGATAATAAACAAACATTTTGAAAACGTGTATAGCCAAACTTTCAGAAATGTAATGAAATGAAGTAACTTTGTGAAAGACTTAACTTTCCAAAACTCACACAAGAAGAAATGATAATCTAAATAGGTTTGTGTTTATTAAATAAATTGGATAAATAATAACCTTACAAAATAGAAAGCACCAGAAGCAGATAGGGTCATTAGTATATTGTACCAATATGTAATAAGGAAATACCATTTCTCTATAATATCTTCTAGAAAATAGAAGCAAAAAGAATATTTCCTAACTCATCTTATGAGGTCAGGATTATTCTACTACCAAAATCTGACAAAGCCATTATACGAAAGGAAAAAAAAAAAAAAAAAAAACAAATGTCAGGAAAAGGAAAAGTTAGGGATAGTTTGTAATGGACATATACACACTGATATATTTTAAATGGATAACCAACAAGGACCTACTGAATAACACATGGAATTTTGTTCAATATTATATGGCAGCCTGGGTGGGAGAGGGGTTTGGAGGAGAACTGATATGTGTATATGTATGAATGAGTCCCTTCCCTGTTCACCTATGACACCGTTGTTAATTTGCTATACCTTAATACAAAACAAACAAAAACTTTTAAAGAAAAACATAGGTAAATCTTTCTCATGAATGCATATGCAAAATTCTTCAACAAAACATTAGCAAATAAAATTCGACAATGTAGATGCCGTGCTTCTTACTCAGTCATGTCTGACTCTTGAAAACACCATGGACTGAAGCCCACCAGGCTTCTCTGTCCATGGTGGTTATCCAGGCAAGAATACTGGAATGTGTTGTCATGCCCTCCTCCTGAGGATCTTCCCAACCCAGGGATCAAACCCAGATCACCCACACTGCTGGATCCTCCACACTGCAAATTGATCCTTTACCAATTGAGCCACCAGGATAGCCCAAGAATACTGGAGTGGGTAGCCTATCCCTTCTCCAGGGGATCTTCCTGACCCAGAAATCGAACTGGCATTTCAAGTGGATTCTTTACCAGGTGAACTACCAGGGAAGCCCTCAACAAGGTGTACAAAGAACTATCCACTACAACTATGTGGGGTTTATTTCAGGAGTGTAAGGCTGTTCGACAGCTGCACAGAAATTAATATAATCTGTCACATTAAATAGGCTAAAATGGAAAAATCATATGATTATATTAATAAATATTTAAAAAGCAGATGACAAAGTCCAACATCCATTCACAAATAAAAAGTCAGAAAATTAGGAGTAGAGGGAAACTACTTCAATGTGATTTTGAAAATCTACAAAAATCCTACAGGTAGCATCATATCTGATAATAAGAAACTAGATGCTTTCCTGTAAAGATCAAGAAAAGGCAAGGATGTCCTCTCTCACTAATTATATTCTGCGTTATACTGAAATTCCTTTCCATTGTATCACTGATGCAATGGACATGAACTTGGGCAAACTCCAGGATATGGTGAGGGACAGGGAAGCCTGGCATGCTGCAGTCCATGGGGTCTCAAAGAGTCAGACACGACTTAGCAACTGAACAACAGCAACACTGTAATTCCTAGCTAAAACAATATGGCACAAAATATTGGAAGTTACACAGATCAGTTAGAAAGAAATAAAACTGCCATGTTCTCAAATGACATGATTATTTATGTAGACAATCCTAAAAATTTGTTATTAAAATATTTGAATTAGTAACAATTATAGTAAGATTAAAGGAAGCAGGGCTACTATACTTTCTTGTATATTGACAGAAAATAATGGAATTAAAATTACAATGCCATTAACATTAGAACCAAAAAATTAAAATAAGAATAAAACTAGTTAGCCACTAGATAAGGAAAAGTATGATGCTCAAATGAAAAAAAAAATCAAAGATATAAATAAATGGGATGTCTCATATAGCTGGAATATCCATCCCTAGATTCATCACAGTCTCAATCAAAATTGAGATTAAGTTTTTGTGTGTACAGTGAAAAGTCGATTCTAAAGTTTATATACAAAGTCAAAAGACCCAGGATATTCAGCACTATATTTAAGAAGACAGTGAACTCAGAAGTCCGATACCACTCAACTTCTAAACTTACTATAAATCTACAGTAAACAAAAAAATTGATATTGGCAAAAAATTAGACAAGTAGATACTTGTAACAGAATACAGAGTCCAGAAATAGGCAACGGATCTTTAACAAAGAATCAAAGGTAACTTCATGGATAAAGGAATATTTTTTCAGCAAATAATGCTGAAACACTGGACAATCACCATCTTCTCCCCTACAGAAAAGAACAAAACGAAGCTAGGCACAATTATTTCATTTTTCACAAAAATTAACTCACAGATCCATATAGTCAAAGCTATGGTTTTTCCAGTAGTCATATACAGATGTGAGAGTTGGGCCATAAAGAAGGCTGAGTGTCAAAGAACTAATGCTTTCTAACTGTGGTACTGAAGGACATTCTTGAGAGTCCCTTGACAGCAAGGAGATAAATTAGTCAACTTAAAATAAATCAACCATGAATATTCATTGGAAGGACTGAAGCTGGAGTTCCAATACATTGGCCACCTGATGTGAAGAGGCAACTCACTGGAAAAAAAAAAAAAAAACTGATGCTGGGAAAGATTGAGAGCAGGAGGAGAAGGGGATAACAGAGGAGGAGATGGTTGGATGACATCACGAGCTCAATGCACATGAATTTGAGCAAACTCCAGATGATGAAGGACAGAGAAGTCTGGTGTGCGGAAGTTCATGGGGTAGCAAAGAGTTGGACATAACTTAGTGTCTGAACAACAGAACTCAAAAAGGAGCATAGATGTAAATTTGAAATCCAAAACTATAGAACTCTGAGAAGGTATCATAGAAATGCATTTATGTGAACTTGGATTTGGCAGTGACATTTTAGATACAGCATCAAAAGTGTAATCAGTGAAAGAAATAATTGATAAACTGGACTTCATTTAAATTAAACAATTCTACTCAACAAAAGACATTTTCAAGACAATGAAAAGTGATTCCAAGACTGGGAGAAAATATTTGCAGGAGACTAATCTGATAAGGGATGCTTTTCTTATCTGAAATATATATTTATATGTTTATTTTGTATATTTATTTATTTTGTTATATACAAATATATACTTTCAAAAAGAAAAGAATGATTTGGAGTGGGTAGCCATTCTCTTCTCCAAGGGATCTCCCTGACCCAGGGATTGATCCTGAGTTTCCTGCAATACAAGTGGATTCTTTACTGTCTAAGCCACCATGGAAGCCCTATATTATTAAAGTTATTTAACTCTTAACAACCTGGCAAAAATGAACCAAAGACCTTAACAGTCACTTCAAAAAAGAAGATATGTCCATGTGTGCTAAATCACTTCAGTTGTGTCCGAATCTGTATGATGCCACGGAAGTGAAAAGATACTCCAAATGGTATAGCATCAAAGTACAAATTAAAACAGGAATAAGATACTATTAAGCACCTGTTAGAATTGCTAAACTCCAAACACTAACAATACCAAAGGCTGGTGACCATGTGGAGTTAGAGAAACTCTCTTTCATTGCTGGTGAAAATGCAAAATGTTATAGACACTTTGGAACATTTTGCAGTTTATTATAAAATAAAATATAGTCTTGCCATAAAATCTATCAGTGTGCTCCTTTGTATTTCTCCAAATGAGGTGAAAATATATATCTACATAAAAACCTTCACACACATGTTTTAGCAGCTTTATTCATAATTGCTAAAACTTGGAAATGATCAAGATGTCTTTCCATAAGGGAATGGATAAGCAAACTGTTGTATTGAATATTATTCAGTGATAAAAAATATTTGAGGTATTAAGCCAGGAAGACATGGAGGACTCCAAATGCTGAAAATTAAATGAAAGAAGCAAATATGAAAATGCTACACACACTCTATGACTACAACTATATAAAATAACAAAAAAGACAAACCTATGAAGACTGCAAAAGATCAATCATTGCCAGCATTGGCAAATAGGAAGGAAAGATGAATAGGTAAAGTGCAGGGGATTTGCAGAACAATAAAACAATCCTATATGAAATTATAATGGTGGCTGCATGTCATATATTTCTTAAAACCTTTAGAATGTACAACAGAAAGAGTGGACCCTAACACAGCTATGAACTTTAACAATAATGTATGTGGGGGTGTATGGGAGCTCCCTGTAATTTCCACTTAATTTTTCTATGACTCTAAAATTTTCAAGCATACCCATGGTGGATTCATGTCAATATATGGCAAAACCAACACAATAATGTAAAGAAAATAAGTAAATAAATTAAAAAATAAACATAAATTAATTAATTAAAAAATAAAAAAGTTAACTATTTTTATGAATGCTTTTTTTTTTCCCTTGTCTTATTACAACATGCTTTATGTTACAGTGGAGAGAGTCTGTGTGTTGAAATTAGATAGCTACAAGGTAAAATTCAGGTTCTGTGATTTATCTGTTACTGAAACATAATTTGTCACTACGAGCCTCCTTTTCCTCATCTATAACTTACTTGCACTGCATTTATTTAAGGCAAATGTGGATATTTTTCTATTTATTAATTTGTAATAGAGAACTATTATATATGTTATGATGTTTGAGTCAGCTGTTCTAGTCTTTTCCACTTCCTGAAGGAGAAGACTAACTTATTCTCATAATCTTATGGTCAATGAAGGTTTATGTGAGGATAAAGAGAAGAGTGTTTCCCTACTAGAGTATTGCTATGGGCGTGTGCCTAAGGTAAACCACCTTTATTCTGCTTTCAAAGCCTGGATAAAGAAAGCTTTTAGGGACTGCTTGGTGCAAAAAAAAAAAAATCAAATTTAAGACTAAAATTTTCACTATATCCTGAAGAGTTCTCATTACCTACCCCCTTCCCTTTGTAGTATCCCAGAGTTGATATGTGACATTGATTCTAAATATTAAAAACATATCTGTCTTACATGTGCATAGAATTTTGCGATTTTTGAAGCACTTGCACATATCTCATTTTATTTAATGTTTACAAAAACCCTGTGAGTATTTGTGGCCAAAGTCTGAATGTGACTAATTTTATTTAATGTTTACAAAAACCCTGTGAGTAGTTGTGGCCAAAGTCTGAACATGACTAATTACGATTAAGCAACATACATTTTCCAGGCTTTTGGTGGAGACCTGACATATCTCTGTAATTTTTTTTTAAAGAATACACATTATTTTGCCATTTTCTTCCCTAGGATATATATGCTATTTTTAGGAAATGTGGTTATCTGAAAAAATCCCATAGACACAGTATTTTCACTAATAAGTGTTTATTATAAAGTAATTAGCCTTCAATTAAAATTAAAAAAAAATAAAGGAAAAAGATGTCTTGGAAATAAATCAATGTAGAAAAATCAGTTGCTTTCCAATGCATTAGGAATGGCCAGTAAGAAAGTAAAATAAAACTATAAGTGCTAACAGTAAACTTGTAATAGTTTTCTATTGTTGAACATCAAATTACCATACAAACAAACGTTTCCCCTCAAAAGAACAGTAAGATGTTTCAGTTAATCTTTCTTTTCCTTTAATTATAAGACTTTTTTCACTAAAGTTATAATAAAAACTATTTTTGTGACTTTTTCTATAGCATATTCAAAAGGCAGATATTTTTGAAAGTATTTAAAAAGTAAAATGTTATAATAGAACATGGGCTCACAAGGTTAGGTGGAGCCAATTCATTGAAACTACATTTTTTTCAGAAGCATTTGCAAGTATAATTATGAAGAATAGATTTATACCTGAAGAGTGATGAACTTTGGTCATAAAGATGATCAGAAGATGTTAGTATTATGGAATTGATTTACTGGTAGCAGTTTTGCTTTTGCTTTTTAGACAATGGCACAGTTTTACTTTAATCTTATTTATATTTTGCTACATTTTAATCAATTTTACCCTATAATTCAACTGAGTATACAACATTAAATATTGTAAAAATAAGTTTATATTCAACTGAGTATACAACATTAAATCTTGTAAAACAATAAAATTTATTTACAAAGAGTACTGCTAAGTATGCATGTGTGCTGAGTCACGTCAGTCATGAACAACTCTTGTGACCCTATGGACTGTAGCCTGCCAGGCTTCGCTGTCCATTGGATTTTCCAGGCAAGAATACTGCAATAGATTGCCATGACACCCTCTAGAGAATCTTGCTAACCAAGAGATCCAATATGCATTCCTATAGCCAAATTGAGATTGAAATTGAAGAAAGAAGGGAATACCACTAGAACATTAAAGTATGACCTAAATCAAATCCCTTAATTATATTTCTCACTTCCACTGTATAATCATAAGGGAT
>ML661374.1:0-10289 GCA_007570785.1 Antilocapra americana
AAGGAAATGGCAATCCCTTCCATTATTCTTACCTGGAGAATCTCATGGACAGAGAAGCCTGGTGGGCTACAGTCCATGGGGTCCCAAAGAGTTGGACACAACTAAGCGACTCACAGTGATCAGCTGGTGACATGAGGCTTAGCATAAGTGATTCCATTTTGGGCCTATTGTCTCTCTCTTTTGTAACATAGTTAGGAGGGGAAGAGAGAGTGAGAGAAGAGGGGAATTCAATGAGTCTCTACCACCCTGATGGGGTTGATAGAAGGCCCCAAATGTGATCTTTGATAATGATAGGCAGGAAGGTTGTGGACACCAGGACAGGTGTCAACACTGTCACCCTTTGTATCAATGCATTTTTGTGTTTTTTCTCTTTTTATTTAGTTCTTCTTCTGACAGCTGCTTTTCCATTTCTAGCATTTTCTCCAACACATCCTGTGCTGAGGAGGAAGGCTAAAAAAAGAGAAATCCCAGCTCTGAGGACACAGACATCTGAGTTCAGAGTCCAGTTTCCATACCTAGAAGCTATACGTCTTCAGCAAATTCTCCATGTTTTTTCATAAGGTAGGTTTTTCTCGGTGAGCCACATGTGTATATAGAAGTCCTAGTGATTCAGGGGTCTTCCTGAACATTACGACTCTTTCAGTAACAAATTTGAAGCATCCTATTTTGAACTAACCCTTCTTATAGGGTTTGAAAGATTTCCACAGCAGTAACAGAAGTCCACGGCCTCCTCATGAAGTCATCTGCACAGGGCAAATTGATTTGGATGTAACAATTCTGGTCATCTTTCCCTGGAGGGCAGTGGGGCAGAGTCCCGTTTACATATTTTGTGCAAAACAGAAGCTGCTGCAGCTCCTAAACAGCCCATCTCTATTCCTAGAAATACAAACGTTCAACTGTGCCATCCCCGCTGACAGCTGACTAGAGTCACAGGTGAGCCTGGTGGTGTATTCTTCACCCAGATACCAAGAATACATCCATGGCCTCTGAGGTCGAAGAGAAAGGGAACTGAAACACAGTCTTGGATATATTGGAATACAGAAGTTTGGGTGGGTGGGGGGAGTGTCCCAGGTGGCCCAGCCGTAAAGAATCTGCTTGCCAATGCAGGAGATGCAGATTCTCTCCCTGCCTTGGGAAGATCCCCGGAGGGGGAAATGGCAACCCACTCCAGTATTTTTGCCTGGAAGATCCCGTGGACAGAGGAGCCTGGTGGGCTACAGTCCGTGGGGTCAGAAAGAATCAGACACAGCTGAGCACGCACAAGGGTTTTTTTGCTTGTTTGGATTTTATATTCCGGGTAGGCAGATAGTTTCTTTTCAAGTAATTAGTCCCTCAGAGCCTCTCAGACCCAATGTCTCTGGGTGCTGATCGGGGTGAAACTTCAGCCTGCTGCCAGCAAGCCCTGGACTCAGCCCAGAGCTACGGAGTGCCCTGCTGGCCGCATCGCTGTCTGTCATGAACCTTGGGGCTGCTTTGCTCTGCTGGCCATTCCTCCTTCCTTCTGTTGGCTTTGAAATGCTTCCTTCTTTCAGACCAGTGTTGCAGTGAAGCAAGTTGCTTGGAGCTGTGCCCTCAGCAATTCGACCTGAGGTTTCAACAGTCATAGATGGGTACACAGGGCGAAGGTTTAATCAGGTGAATCCAATGAACAAACTGTGTAGTTTCTGGGCTAGTTTTTCATGGTAGCATATTTGTCTCCTTATGTAAAAAGAGTGCAAATTACTACCCCATCATCTTCTATACTGTATTGAATTACCAATATAATTGTCATCAGCGCTTCTGGAAAGTGCTGATGGCCTATTTTGTACGTGTTTGTGTTAATCAGTGTTAATTATGAAGCAAGCACAGGGGTTAACGAATTATAATGGGCTTAATTAAGCTTGACAGTAACAAATGGCATAACCTTTATGTTATGACCCGGTTAGAGGAACAGAAAAGGACAAAAAAATGGGCCAAAGAATCATCACATAGAAATTCATATTTATATACTGGCCATCTACCGAAGCAGAACGGTATAATAAGTTTATTGGTTTTGCTAAGTGTCATTGTTAACATTTGCCAATCTGGCATCACTGGGAATGCAGAAAACTACTAAGACCTGCTCTTTACCCTTCAGGGGTTTATGATTGGATTGGGAGAGAGACACAGAAAACCAAGTTTGAAAATTTTCCAGTGAGTAACAAGTGCTGATCGTGTTATATAGGGCATTGGAAGAGGTAGCAATTGCCAGGAACGGGTGCACTGGGGGAAGACTAGGGACCATAAAACTCAAAGGGAGAGCTGGGCCCAGAAGAGGAGAGGAGAAGGCATTTCTGCTGGGCACACAGGGTGCAGTGCAACTACAGACGGTGTTCAGAGGGCAGCTGCTCTTCTATGAACTGGCTTCATTGATAAGTTCACTGAAGGGGGTGAGCAGTGGGAAAAGGGGTGTCTGTGGTTATGTTTCCTGTCTGAGCCTTGGTCTTCTCACATGTAATACACAAAATGACCCTAAAGGCTTTCAGCTTCAAACAATAACTCCACAGACCCCTGATTAGGGTCCCAGCTCTGAGGTTTGTTGGTTTTTTTATGTTGCTCATATTTCTATATGATTGACAAGGACATTAGCAATGATATTAGCAAGGACTTTAACATGGACATCACCAGATGGTCAATACTGAAATCAGATTGATTATATTCTTTGCAGCCAAAGATGGAGAAGTTCTATACAGTCAGCAAAAACAAGACTGGGAGCTGACTGTGGCTCAGACCATGATTCAGACTTAAATTGAAGAAAGTAGGGTATCCAGGTATGACCTTAATCAAATCCCTTATGATTATACAGTGGAAGTGAGAAATAGATTCAAGGATTAGATCTGATAGAGTGCCTGAGAACTATGGATGGAGGTTCGTAACTTTGTACAGGAGGCAGGGATCAAGACCATCTCCAAGAAAAAGAAATGCAAAAAGGCAAAATGGTTGTCTGAGGAGGCCTTACAAACAGCTGTGAATAGAAGAGAAGCCAAAGGCAAAGGAGAAAAGGAAAGATATACCCATTTGAATGCAGAGTTCCAAATAACATCAAGGAGAGATAAGAAAGTCTTCCTCAGCTATCAATGTAAAGAAATAGAGGAAAACAATAAAATAGGAAAGTAGAGATCTCTTCAATAAAATTAGAGATACCAAGGGAACATTTCATGCAAAGATGGGCACAATAAATGACAGAAATGGTATGGACATAACAGAAGCAGAAGATATTAAGAAGAGGTGGCAAGAATACACAGAAGAACTATACAAAAAAGATCTTTATGACCCAGATACTCACAATGGTATGATCACCAGCCTAGAGCCAGACATCCTGGAATGTGAAGTCAAGTGGACCTTAGGAAGCATCACTATGAACAAAGCTATTGGAGGTGATGGAATTCCAGTTGACTTATTTCAAATCCTAAAAGATGATGCTGTGAAAATGTGCACTCAATATGCCAGCAAATTTGGAAAACTCATCAGTGGTCAGAGGACTGGAAAAGGTCAGTTTTCATTCCAATCCCAAAGAAAGGAAGTGCCACAGAATGTTCAAATAACCGCACAATTGCACTCATCTCCCACGCTAGTAAAGTAATGCTTAAAATTCTCCAAGGCAGGCTTCAACAGTATATTGTGAACTGTGAACTTCCAGATGTTCAAGCTGGATTTAGAAAAGGCAGAGGAACTGGAGGTCAAATTGCCAACATCTGTTGGATCATCAAAAAAGCAAGAAAATTCCAGAAAAATATCTATTTCTGCTTTATTGACTATGCCAAAGCCTTTGACTGTGTGGACCACAACAAACTGTTGGAAATTCTTAAAGACGTGGGCATATGAGACCACCTGACCTGCCTCTTGAGAAATCTATATGCAGGTCAAGAAGCAACAGAATTGGACATGGAACAACAGACTGGTTCCAAATAGGGAAAAGAGTACGTCAAGGCTGTATACTGTCACTGTGCTTATTTATCTTATATGCACAGTACATCATGAGAAACACTGGGCTGGATGAAGCACAAATTGGAATCAAGATTGCCAGGAGAAATATCAGTAACCTTATATATGGAGATGACACCACCTGTCTGGCAGAAAGTGAAGAAGAACTAAAGAGCCCCTTGATGAAAGTGAAAGAAGAGAGTGAATAAGTTGGCTTAAAACTCAACATTCAGAAAACTAAGATCATGTCATCTAGTCCCATCATTTCTTGGCAAACAGATGGGGAAACAGTGGAAACAGTGACAGACTTTAGTTTTGGGGGCTCCAAAATCACTGCATATGGTGGCTGCAGCCATGAAATTAAAAGATGCTTGCTCCTTGGAAGGAAAGTTATGATCAACCTAGATAGCATAATAAAAGGCAGAGACATTACTTAGTCAACAAAAGTCCATCTAGTCAAAGCTATGGCTTTTCCAGTAGTCGTGTATGGATGTGAGAGTTGGACTATAAAGAAAGCTGAGCACTGAAGAATTGGTGCTTTCGAACTGTGTTGTTGGAGAAGACTCTTGAGAGTCCCGTGGACTTCAAGGAGATCCAACCTGTCCATCCTAAAGGAAATCAGTTCTGAATATTCATTGGAAGGA
Organism: Antilocapra americana; assembly: GCA_007570785.1. Taxonomy (NCBI): domain Eukaryota; kingdom Metazoa; phylum Chordata; class Mammalia; order Artiodactyla; family Antilocapridae; genus Antilocapra; species Antilocapra americana. The sequence continues at coordinate 4,587 of ML661374.1, forward strand.
CTGATACTGAAGCTGAAACTCCAATACTTTGGCAACTTGATGCAAAGAACTGACTCATTGGAAAAGACCCTGATTCTGGGAAAGATTGAAGACAGGAGGAGAAGGGGATGACAGAGGATGAGATGGTTGGATGGCATCACCAACCCAAAGAACATGAGGTTGAGTAAACTCTGGGAGTTGGTGATGGACAGGGAGGCCTGGCATGCTGCAGTCCATGGGGTCGCAAAGCATCAGACATGACTGAGCAAATGAACTGAACTGAACAAGGCTCCTGAATTATCCCATTTATCCAAAACCTTTCTCATTAGACAAGATAGGATATATTTGGAGGCAATCAATAACATGCACATACCCCTAAGTCAAAACTGCGGTTTTTCCAGTAATCTTGTACAGATATGAGAGTTGGACCATAATGATGGCTGAGTGCTGAAGAATCGATGCCTTTGAATTGTGGTGCTGGAGAAGACTCTGGCAAGTTCCTTGGACTGCAAAGAGATCAAACCAGTCAATCCTAAAGGAAATCAACCCTGAATATTCATTGGAAGGACTGATGCTGAAGCTGAAACTCCAATACTTTGGCCACCTCATGCGAAGAGGTGATTCATTGGAAAAGACCCTGATGCTGGGAAAGATTGAGGGCAGGAGGAGAAGGAGGCAATAGAGGATGAGGTGGTTGGATGATATCACTGACTCAATGGAGATGAGTTTGAGCAAACTCTGGGAGATAGTGAAGGACAGAAAAGCCTGTTGGGCTATAATCCATGGAGTCATAGAGTCTGACATGACTTAGTGACTGAATAACAACAACACCCTAAACCAAATGGCTTAAATGACCACCACCGGTTTATTGGTCATGAGTATTGTCAGGGTGGAAAAAAAAAAAGTTTCCTTTACTTTCTTGAGTTGATAACCTGAGTGTGGAAACTAAACTGGCAAAACAGCTTAACAGGACAAAGTATTCTTTTCACCATCCAGTCTCAATTAAAGTTAAGGTTAGGTTAGGTTAAGGGTAAGGTTACATTTAACATTAGGTTAAGGTTAAGGTTAGCTTGGGGTAGACCGAGAAGAAGGGTTTAGTTTTTATCTGCATGGAAGGCATCACTGAAAAGAAGTGAAAAAACCCAAAGCAGTTAGGTATTGGAGTTTATTATTTTAACAAAAGGCAATACATCGTGGAGAGGTGACTACAAAAAGGAAAAGGGTTCTTATCTCATAGTGGCTGTAAGGACTGGATGGTTGTAAATCCAGTATGTGGGGGAAACAAATGGGAGATAAAAGTTAGTTTAGTTAAAAAAAAAAAGTTAGTAAGGTGTGCTGCCTTTCTGCCTCTAGTAAGAAGGCATGTTCTTTTGGTATGGGGGAGCAGAGGAGGACCAGCTTCACCAAGGGATATATCTGTCCTGCTTTTTGGAAGATGGGGGAGGGCAAAGAGCTCTTCCTGTGCTGGCTTCTTTTTAATTTCCTTCAGATTTAAGATAATTCTTATGCCACAGTTGCATATTTTAGCATCCTTATCCCCGTCCATCTACAGGTCAACTTGGTGGTTCTGCTGGTCTGGACAGGCTCTGTCGTTCTGGCTGCTCTCCTAAATCTCTGACCAGCTCATGAAGTGGCTGGGGCTGGCTGCTATAACGGGTCCCACTCCCATGTCTGGGGGTTGGCTGGCTGTTGATGGGGCACTGGGTTTGACCGGTCATGCCATCGTTCAGCAGGCTAGCCCTCACTTCACACGACGTAGGGTCCCTGGAATAAGAGTGAAAGCACAGCAAGCCTTTTGAAGCTTAGGCTGGAAAGTTAATTCTGCTGCATTCAGTGAGCCAAAGCACGTAATCAGGCCAGCCATACAAACAGGTGGAGAAACAGACTCCTTTCCCTGATTGAGTGCTGCAAAGTGACACTAACAGTACAGGGTTGTGGGGGGCGGGGAGTGTGAGAATGTCTCACTATCTTTATTTTTTTTATATATACTTATTTATTTGGCCATGACTGGTCTTCATTGCGGCACAGGGAATGTTCATTGCCATGTGCAGGCCCTTGGTTCGACCTGGGGGACCTTGAGTTGTGGCATGTGAGATCCAGTTCCCATCGAGAGATAGTTCCCTGCATTGGGAGTGTGGAATCTTAACCACTGGATCACCAGGGAAGTGCCCCATATCACTCACATCTTTAAACCTCTAACACTGTGCTCTAGGTAAAGAGGCTTTCCTTTCTCACCATTTCTGGCACAGAAAGAAAGGAAGGAAGAAAGAAAGAAAGTTGGTCAGTCATGTCCAACTCTTTGCGACCCCATGGACGATGCAGTCCAGGCCAGAATACTGGAGTGGGTAGCCTTTCCCTTCTCCAGGGGATCTTCCCAACTCAGGGATTGAACTCAGGTCTCCTGCACTGCAGGCAGATTCTTTACCAGCTGAGCCACCAGGGAAGCCCATTTCTGGGGCAGGACCCTTCCTTTGCTGTCTCTGAATATTTGTTCAAGGTATTTCCTCTACCTCCGAAGTCACCTCCTCATCCGTCTCAGAAGTCACCTCATCCATCTTGAGGCTCAAAGGCCGTCTGACCTGCAAGACTTGTCTCTGCAACCAATTCATCCATGAATCTTTTTTCATCTTGCTAACTAAATGTGGTTTCTCACTCTGAAGAAGTTGAAATGCTTCCAGACTCTACACTCTACAAAGTCCATTGATTCTGAACTCTTTGTGACCATAGTTCTAGTTATATGCAATTGAAAACAATATTTTTTTCTATCTTAGCGTATAAAATGACTGTGATTTAGGGTGATAGCTTCTATTAAATTGAATCTCTGTGATTTCTTCATTCACTTCTGCTATAAAAGAAAACTGCCATTCATAGCTACCTGCCTGTATCTTGCCAACAAAATTACTATGTATGACTTTCAACATTATCTTTGCTGTTACTTTGGAGCTCAGGTTTCACTCTCATGTCCCCAAGTACACTTTCTCAAATGATGGTTGCTTTTAATATTTAGTATTTTAGGAGATTCTAAATTTACTTTTAAAATTTTATGACTTAGAACATGAAAATCTTCCATGTTTGGATTACATATCTATGATTTCTGTCTCTGATACGATTATGTATTTGAGAACCTGAAGAATTTAGCTTTTTGGCTCACTGAATACCTTCTAAATCCAACTTAAATCCCATGATGTACACCCACATGAAGATATTAAGTGTGCTGTGTAATATAATGCTTGAAGTCAGTACTTGCAAACAGGAAAACAGATGGGTTTCTGAGATGTCAGTTGTATTCCATGTTCCAATTGAAGTGTGCCAGTCTGCTGTTTGTCAAGGTTTTGAAAAAGTCATACTGGTGAGAGAGTAAATCAAGTTTGCTCCTTAGAGACTAGAGGAAAAATATATAACTGTACATATAGCTGACGGTGTGGTATTTTTTCTTTTCTTTCTGATAATGGTATTTCAAGATGATTCAAATATTTTGCAGGGGAGTAAACATTTCAATGCGATCTCACTTTGAAATGAAGAAGCTAAGTCTCAGGGAGTTTACATGAATCACAACTATTTGGCAGTACTGAGATTGTGAAACATTAGAGGAAAAAAAAGAATTCAACAGAAAATGAAGACCCAAACAGGCTACATCAAAAGAAGCAAAAAAAAGTGAACCAACACATATATACACACACATGGCTTTAAGGGGGGTGGGGTCAATATTCCATTCTTATTTGATAGCATTCGGGGTTTTATTTTTTTCACAATTTTATTTATTTTTGGCTGTGCTGGGCCTTTGTTGCTTTGCCCAGCCTTTCTCTAGCTGTGGTGCCCAGGCTTCTCATTGCAGTGGTTTGTGGAGCACAGCTCTAGGACATGCAGGCTTCAGTAGTTGCTGGATGTGGGCCCAACAGTTGCAGTTCCCATTCTCTAGACCACAGGCCCAGTAGTTGGGCCACCAGGGCTTAGTGGCTCTGTGACATGCGGACTCTTCCCCCGCCGGGATTGAACCAGTGCCTCCTGCATTAGCAGGGGCTTCTTACCATTGAGCCACCAGGGAAGCCCCCCCGCTCGGGTTATAACATAGGCCTCAGAATCTTTTCTTCCCTCCATCAGCATTCAGTTTTTTTTTTGAAACTAGAATTGGCCTTCACTCATCCAAATGAAATGAATTTCCAAGTTGTAGGTTCTTTTTTTTTTTTTTCCACATTGTTGGTTCTTAAGTGCTTTTGTGCCCTGGACCCTTTTGGTTGTCTGGAGAAATGTCATTTTCAGAATAACCTTTTTAAATGCATAAAATACACGAGCTGGAAAGGAAAATCAATTTTAATGAAACAGTGAGCAACATATAAAAAAGATAAGTTTGTGATAGACTAACAAATGTGGTTATATTAAATAACAAGATGTAGTGTCAGTCCAATGAGGACCATAATTTTAATGTAACAGTGATTTTTAATAATTTGAGAAAGCTGCGACAATTAAAATTGAACAGGAAAATCCATAATTTCTAGCGGTATCAAAATCTCTGGTATTACTAAAGTGAATATATTTTACTTAGAGGCTATAACAGATATTTACACCCCGCCCCGCCACCCCCTCATCCAAGTTAAGGGACCTTGTGGGAGATTTGTTACTTTGGTGGCTCTCCTGGTCGGTGATGCCCTCCACACCGATGCTGGACTTGTTGCCTTTGACCAATTCAAGAAATCGGCAAAGTGAGCTCCAACAGAGTCAACGGGCGTGCGCTCCTAAAAGGCTGCCTCGCTCAACCAAGAATCCTCGAGAAGCACAGGAGTCCCAGTAATCCCAACTGAGCCCAACCTCCAGCCCTGAGCCCCATAAATTAGGCCAGATGAGACCAGCTGCACCCACAGTGTTTGCTGGAAAAGCAGCATCTCAGGTTTCCCACCAGAGCTGCCCAATCAGAATCTGCCAGTTCACAAGTTCCCCCAGGTGACCTGTATAATTATTGTATTATTGTTTGCAAAGTACTCCAGAAACGTGCAGTTTACTTTTGACCAGTCGAGCCACCTCCTTATCTTGTCGTTCGTCTTCCCTCTCAGACACCTGTTTCACTCGAGTTAGAAAGAAATGTTCTCCTGCCAAGTCTCTGTCCCACCCTGCCCAGCATGAGCTGAAGGCTTACTGCCTCACATTCAAAAGCTCCAAGAGTGCTGGGTGAGGCCAAAGTGTCTGCGGGGCTGCTTTGGTCTGTTTTGTCAAACGGCAAAGTCAGGAAGGGATAGAGGGCTTAGAGGCAAGAGCAGGGTGTTGGAAATGAATGAATGAACAAACCTTCCGAAGAGCCAACCAGGGAAGCCCTAGACACAGAAAACAGCTTTCAATCTCGAACTCCTCCTGCAAGCTTGTGTAATTCGTTGTCTTTAAGAACTGGGCTGGCTTGGTGGGCTCTGGGCCCCTCGCATGTTCCATGCAAGGAGCCCCCGCCCCGAATAGAGGGGTCGCTAGCAGCGGCGGGGGCCCACGAAGGCGGCCCGCGCGGTCTGTCCCCGCGCAGCTCCCACGCCAGGCGGGCTCTGCCCCTGCCCGGCCTCCCCGTTTACCCCGCCCGCCGCTCCCGCTCGCGCCCGGCTTCCCCGCCGCCTGGTGGTCGAACCGCACCCGGCTCTGCGCTCCCCAAGGGGAAAAGCCGTGGGGGCTCCAGGAACTCGCAGGTGCCGATCCCGGCCAGCGTCAGGGCTCTAGGGCAGCCGACGCGGCCAGTCCTTGTTTAAGTGG
>ML661374.1:10689-26716 GCA_007570785.1 Antilocapra americana
GCGGAGGGGGCGGCGCGGCGGCGGCGGCGCCGGAGCGCGGGGCGGCGGGCGCGCGGGGCCCGGCCGGGGCGAGCCATGGCCTCGGTCAAGGTGGCCGTGCGGGTCCGGCCCATGAATCGCAGGTGAGGCTGGGGTTGGCGCGCTCCCCGCCCGGAGGGAGCTGGGGTCCAGCCCCCCTCCAGAGCCGCCCTGGACCCGGGGTCAGAGCCGGTCCCCGGCGCCCCCGGCCCGGCGGTGGCCCCTGGGGGCCGGGGGCACCTGGGCGCTTTGCTCTCGCTTTTACTCTGCTCCGGAGGGGACTCGGGGGGCGCCGCGGGTAAACTAAACTCTTCCCGGTCCGGGAATTTGGGGAAGTTTGCTCCCTCCCTCCCCCTTTAAAAGGCATCAAGGGATCGCTTGACCGAAGGTGTAAATTCACGAGCGTGGTTTCGGGGCACCAGAGCTGTGAGGCGAAGCCCCCTCAGTTGTGCCAACTCAGAAGTTCTCTCACTATTCCCAGTGTAACTTTCTAATTTCTTAGTAAGAGATGATTATGACTCACCGAACGTGAACCCTGGCTTCTGATCAGTAGTTTCGCCGTCCTTAAGTTAAGGTTAAAGAGTGGATGGGAAAATTTGAATAAGTTTTGCTTCCTGGGAGAAAAAAATTCAAGGACACTTAAGCACACGTGTTTGAAATACGCCGATGTTAATAGGGAGGTGGTTATGATCTAATCTTGGAATGTTTCTACTAAGTGATGCTTTTCAGACTGATTTGACTACATTCTCGGAAGAATAATCTGTTCGTCCTGTTCAGTGAGTATAATTATTGGCTTTAGAATAGTTACTTTTTAAATTGGTTTAGCTTTAAAGAATGAAGTGGATCTAAATGGGATGTGTCCTTCCCAGTTGATAGGAGCAGTTCACACAAGGCCATTTGTTTTTATTGGCTTCTCAAGCAAGTTGAACATTTAACTGGCCATGTGGCCTTTGCTACTTTTCTTGAGTTGACTTTGGAGGTTATTGTTTGTTTGGTCTGACAGCTGATTGAGGCATCAGAGGATTATAAAATCAAGAGATTGCTGGAACCTTCTTTGATTCACCTGAATCTGTTTTTCTTTTGGCAGATAGGGACTCGTTATTCTGATTTGTACCTATTGGAAACCAGTGCTTTTGTGATGTTTAAGTTACTTCTAAAGCTTTTTAGGGAAGAAGTTTGACTTTTTGGTAAGTCAGATATATACATTTCTATGTATATTCAGTCCTACAAAACAAATGGGCCCCATTTAGATGTTTTTAAAAGATTGTTCTTTAATTTGGATTTACATGTACAGCATATGAAAGTTCTTTTCCCTCTTTGAACTAAAGAAGCTTTGGAGTACATGCTACAAGATTGTGTTGAGTAACTAGAAAGCATTTATTAAGCTCCTGCCAATGCTGGAGACCTGTGTTTGATCCCTGGGTCCGGAAGATACCCTGGAGAAGGAAATGGCAACCCAATCTGGTATTCTTGCCTGGGAAATCCCAGGGACAGAGGAGCCTGGTGGGTCAAAGAGTTGGACACAACTGAGTGACTGAGCACAAGGAAGCAGTAGTCTGGGTACAGGTGGGGATGGGAAGGCCGGAAAGATCCACGGAGACAGTTTGCTGGCAGAATTGCCAGGAATTGGCAGTTCATTGGGTGGGAAGGTGGAGAGAGGGGAAGAATAGAGTCTCTAACGGAGGCTTGATGCTTAAGAAGGTGGGAGAGGTTTGGGGAAGGTGTGTTCCTTTGGGTTTGTGAGTTTCCGGAGATGCAGTAAATGTCAAACACAAGCACAATGTCCCACTAGAATGAGTGCTCCCCCCAGTGTTGACAAGGTTCACTGTCTGAAGTGTTGGAAGGACATCCATTTCTTTGCTGGTGTCGAGAAGACTGGAAGAAAACATGAGTCTCAGGAGATCTGAGGATTGGCATTTGGAAATTTTTAGCACATGGATGACAATTTAAGAATGTTACAGTGAGGTGGTGATTTCTCAGTAGGAGAAAAAAATTTTTTAAAACATTTTGTGTATCTATTTGGCTGTGCTGGGTCTTAGTTGTGGCATGTAGGATCTACCATGTGGGATCTAGTATCCTGATACCCTGACCCAGAGATCGGACCAAAGCCCCCTGGGTTGGGAGTGCGGAATCCTAGCCACTGGGCCACCAGGGAAGTTCCTAGAAACCTTATTTTTATGTATAAAGCACAGATATACAGTAGATTAAAAAAGAAGACTGTTTACCATCAGAAGAAGAGGGAATCAGAGGTTGGGCGGTGGGATATGCTTCTCTTTAGGTTTCCAGGGAGATGATTGGCCTGTAGCTGTGGAGGAGAACCAGCACAGCGCGTGGTTGTGAAGGGAAAGGAGAAGGGACTCCCAAAAGAGGTGGTGGTGGTTGGTGGCTGGTGTTGCCAAGATGGTGCTCTGCTGATGCCAGTAAGATGAGGTCTTTGGTCTCGGAGACGAGCGTTGGTAACCTTCCAAAGAGCAATTTCAAGGAGAGAAAGTGCTCCAGAAGTTGGCAGTGAAGTGGAAAGAGGTATACTAATGGCCAACCAGAAATGCTCGGCTTAACTCATAAGGAAAGAGTTTCAGGTTATAACATTCGTAAGAAGTCATTTTTTACCAGTGCTGCTGCTGCTGCTAAGTAGCTTCAGTCGTGTCTGACTCTGCGACCCCATAGACAGCAGCCCACCAGGCTCCCCCATCCCTGGGATTCTCCAGGCAAGAACACTGGAGTGGGTTGCCATTTCCTTCTCCAGTGCGTGAAAGTGAAGTCGCTCAGTCTTGTCCGACTCCTAGCGACCCCATGGAGTGTAGCCTACCAGGCTCCTCCGTCCATGGGATTTTCCAGGCCAGAATACTGGAGTGGGGTGCAATTGCCTTCTCTGTTTCACCAGTGAGATTGATGAATATTAGCTGAGCTTCGAGTGTTGGTGACCGGATCATAAAGTAAAGGTTCAACACCTTTGAAACGTCCATGTTGGGAAATTTGACAGTAGCTGTCAAGATATAAAATTTATAAACTCTTTGGTTGAGAAATTTTGTTTCTAAGATTTTATTTAATAGATTGTATTCCTATCGACCAAGATGTATGTATAAGGATATTTCTGCATCATTCTTTGTATAACAACAAATAAATCATAAATGACCTAAATGTACAGTAATGGGGGATTTTTAAAATTGTGGCCTATTCATTTGGTAGAATACAATTTAATACTTGCAAAAGACTCTCAGGATCTTTGTCTTAAAAAAAGTTCCAAGATAGAGAATTGAGTAAGAAAAGCAAGATACTCACAGATGCATATACTGTTGTAGAGTTGTGTGAATGTTAAAAATGTACACATACATGCACACACATGCCCGTATCTGTATAGAGTGATTCGCAGGAAGCCTGGCAGAGCTAACTCTGGGGAGGAGAGCTGATGGAAGAGTCTATTAGGTGAGGATAGAAGACTTTTTTTTCCTTTCACTATTTGAGTTTTTACTTTGCTCTTGGTAGTTTTATAATTAATAATTCAAGACTTTGTTTATGTAATTTTAAAGAGTTATCCACAAAGTCGTTGGCACTGCAGAAAGACTTTTTAGCTCATTGTCCAGGAGGTTTGAGGGAAGTTGTTAAAAGAATTTTCCCCCAGTTTGATTGAGATGTGATTGGATTGACATATTTGTAAGTGTCAAATATATAGCATAATAACTTGACTTGTATATGTTGTGAAATAGTTACCACAATAAGGTTAGTTAACATCCATCATCTCATATTGTTGCAAGAAAAGAAAAAAATGTTTTTTCCCTTGTGATGAAAACTCTTAGGAATTACTCCCAAAACAGCTTTCAAATACCTTCCAGAGGTATTAACTATGGTCATCATGTTGTACATTATATCCTCAGGACTTACTTATAACTGCAAGTTTGTAACCTTTGACCCCCATCATCCAGGCCCCGTTCCCTATCCCTCGCCCCTGGTAACCACAAATCGAATTCCTTTGACCTAGTTTTTTGTTGCTGTTTGTTTGTTTTTTTTGATTCCACATATAAGGGCCATCCATACAGTAGTTCTCTTTCTCTGACTGCTTTCGCTTGGCATAATGCCCTCAAGATTCGTCTCCTTTGTTGCAAATGGCAGGATTTCCTTCCTTTTTTGGCTGGGTAATATTCACATGTTCGTATTTATGTATGTGTGTGTGTCTGTCATGTCTTCTTTATCCATTCATCTATTGATGGACCCTTAAGTTGTTTCCCTCTTGGCTTTTGCAAATAAGGGTACAAGCCCTGAAGGCAAACAGGAAGCAGCCAGTGAGTAGGAAGGAGAGGCCCAGGGTGATAGGGTGGTGAGGTGGCATCCTGTTGAAGGCTGGGGCAAGGGGATGAGATCCTGACCCTGAGCCAGGAGCCTGTGTGGTCACTGGTTCTCTGAAGAGGCACCAGTGCTTGATTAAGGACGAAATGTAATGCATTCGTTTTTACTAATTGTCCAGGAGGAGGAAACTTCTTCCTCTCCCTCTTGGTGAGTTCTTGTGGCTGGTCTAATAATGAAAGTGACACAAGGTTAACAGGTGGAAAAGAAACAAGCTTGTAAGGAATTGACAGGTCAAAGAACCTTACCTTTTGTGTGCCCAATGAGTGAGGAATCTAAACAGGGTTTGAGCTTGGGGTGGTTGTTCTGTTGCTAAGTGGCGTCTGGCTCTTTGTGACCCGTGGACTGTAGCCCACCAGGGCCCTTTGTCCATGGGATTTCCGAGGCAAGAATACTGAAGTGGATCGCCATGTCCTTCTCCGGGGTATCTTCCTGACCCAGCGATTGAGCCCCCGCCTCCTATATTGACTGAGCCTCCAGGGAAGGCCCTTGGGGTAGCACCCAAGAAAGAACAAGGCCCGGAAGCCCCTGTCTTTGGCAGTAGGGGTGTCCTCCACCTCCACAGGCAGGGGGTATGCCTTTCACTTGGAGATTGATTTCCTGCTTTCAGGGAGACAGACAGGAGGGTCTGAGTGTCCCTCCTAGATTGACCATTTTTAAAGTAACTTTAATTTAAAACAGTCAATATGCCATGGAGGTGCATTTTGGGGTGGCCCACCCTGAACCCCGCACTGCCTTGTGGCTTTTGGTTATGTGGCAGATGAAGTAGTTTGAGGTTTGAAAAAGCCATTACTTTCCATCAAGTAACAGCCCCTCCCTTTATTGAGAGTTTTCTCTGAACCAGTGGTGCAGAACCTCATTTAATCTTTCTCATAATATCAGCAGGTAGAGGCTGTGATTATCATGCCATTTTCCAGACTGAGGAAGAGAGTTAGCTTGTCCAAAAGTCAGTTTCCTAGGACAGTCACAGCTGTGCTTTATAACACGAATAAAATGTCAGCAGACATTTCATTCATTCATAATTTTTGTGGGCAAAAGGTTACTATTTATGTACTGTCTCTCCTTTTTTTCTTGGTGATTTCTTTCCCTGGTCTGATGCCTCATCTTTTCTTTTTTCACTGGTTTCATTTTTATAGTCTTACAAGATAGATTTTTTTTTCCTTTTGAAGAGCCAGCAAAATAATAATTTGGGAACTAATTTGTCCATTTCCTGTCAGTTTCAGTTGCTTTTTTTTTCCCTGGAGACTCTAGGTGATTCTTCAGGCTCATCCATCCTATCTGGTTGATCTACCGGGGTTACATGGTCTGAGGGCAGACGGCCTGGGTTCCAGTCTTAGCTGTTGTTTACCAGCTGGGTACCTTTGAGCAAGAGACTTAATTGTCCTAAGCCCCAATTTTTACATCTGCAGAATGGTGATGATAATTATATATACCTTACAAAATCTTTGGTGAGACAGTGTCTTTTCCAAATACTTTTACTATGACTCAAAATAAGAAACACATTTAAAATGGAAGCTCTGTAGATATGTAAAAGATGGATGAAGTGTTACATGCAATTCACTCATAGTTTCGATTTTATCCTATTCTGCCTCATTTAAAAAATTTCTGTTAAAAATTCTTTTAAGTTAATTATTTGGCCACATCTTGGGGCATGTGGGATCCTAGGTCCCTGACCTGGGTTCACACCCACAGCCCCAGCAATGGAAGCCTGGGTCTCAACTCCTGGACCACTAGGGAAATCCCCCCGAATTTCTATTCCTGGGTCTACTAAATTGACCGTAAGGTCTACTGATGAGTTGCAGTTGGCAGTGTGAAGAACACTGGTGAGGTTCAGAGGAGATGCGTGCGTGGGGCAAAGCCCCTCACGTGGTGCCTGGCAGATAGCATGGGCTCTGTGAAGAGTGGCTGCTGTTACTACTGTTACTTTTAGAATTGCATGATCGTACCTTCATGCAGTAACTTGTATTTTAAAAATGTTCTACCAGAAATCTTTTTCTTGTTGAGTGCTGCAGCGGACCACATGTTAGCTTTGTAATGCGCTTTCTCATCTGACAAGGCAGGTCCACCCCACCCCTTCTATCCTGGACGGTTCTCAGCCTCTCTTCCAATTAGCCTCTCGGCTAGAATTTGCTGTCATGTCTGTCAAGTTAAAAGGGAAAGAAAGAATGCCAGTGGTTGTTTGATGTGTTTAGACTCTGCTGAAGTCTTCCCATCTGGAGAGCAGGCGTGGCGGGGAAGATAACCCAGCGGAGGCCTCTGGGGTCTGTTTCTACACCAGGCTCCGGGGGGAGGTGTCTGATGAGCCGCTGCCTCGCCTTGTACCAGGCCCGTGCTCACTTCTTCACCTTGGGGACTTCCTTTCCCCCTCCCACCAACTCACTGACAGAGGCTTTTCACCCCCATTTGACAGAGGGGAAACGGAACGGCCCCCTCAGATAATAAAGCGGGCTGAGCTGGCTCCGCTTCCCTCCAGAGCCCTCTGCCCGGGGACTTGTCCTGGGCTCACTGATGACAGAACCGTTGGCCTCGGGGGACGGCTGGGCTGCTGGCGGAGAAGCCAGGGCCGCAGCCACACGTGCTGGCAACAACCGAATCCACGTGTGCTTGTTAGGGGGCCTCCGGGGGCTCTGGAGCCTGGAGGCAGAGGTCTCGTAGCTTCCCAGTGTCCCTTAGATGAGAGGGTGGAGACTGAACTGAGCCCTGAAGAAGGGGTGTCAGCGGCCACCATTTAGAGAGGGTCTGTGAAGTGCTTGACTGATGCCCTTTGAAACGTAGCACAGTCCCTGCATTCTGCAGATGAGGGGCAAGGCTCGGAGACCCAGAGAGCCTGCCTGAGGTCACACAGCTCGGTCATGGTGGAGAATGGGTTTCCCCATCATGGTACAGAGAAGGCTCAGATGAGGACGGGGGCGATGCCTGGCGGATGGCACCAAATACAGTTACCGGGGATCTTAGACAAACTGGAGATTTTGGTAGGGATTGGTTGGTTGAGAGGGTGGTAGGCAGGGTTTTCTGAACATTTCTTTGTTCGGCTTGGGAGTTTGGGCTTTTATAGTCCCGTCTTGTGCTGGCTAATGTCGTAGCCCTTGGCTGCGTGCAGCTACTTATATTAACATTAAACAAGATGTAAAATAAAGTTTCTTAGCTGTACAAGAAACCATACAAGAAACTTAGCTGTATAGGAAACTATACAAGAAACTTAGCTGTACCAGAAACATTTCAAGTGCTCAGTATCTACATGTGGAACAGGGCATGTCTGTCCTTGTGGAAAGCCCCGTTGGACAGTAAGGCTGAGCTGGGCTGGGTCTGAACCCCAGCTCTCCCACTGCCTGGCTCTGGGTCTTGGCGCTTTACTCAGGTGTGCCGGGCTTCAGTTGCTTCACCTGTAAGGTGGAGATTTTCACAGGAGTTGCCTCGTGGGGCTGAGATGGTTTTTGAATGAAGTAACCCTTGCTAACAGTATCAGGCCTCAGAGTAAGGGCTCTGTAAATTTTGGTAGCTCTTTTTAGGTGCTGGGAGCTGCTGATGGCTTCTCAGAAGTTTCGTCCAATAGCAGTGTAGAGAAATACTACTATGACCAGCTCCAGCAACAGTGAGCATTTGTTGACTATTTCCAAAGGGCGGTGCTAAGTGCATTTTATGCACTATTATCCCACTACCTTTGCTGCCATATTCTGGGCTGCAAGGCCCCGAGGCCTCAGATGTCTGTAGAGCAGGCAGACGTCCAGAGAACTGGAGTGCGACCGGGAGGGCTGGGACTCTCAATGAGGCTCGAGTTCTAAGAATAGGAAAGGGCGTGAGATCGAAACTTACGAACAGGCCCCTGAAAACACTTTCACAATATTGTTTTGATTGTGAAAATAGTGTGTGTTTATGAAAAAAAATGTGTGCGAAAAGTGTGCCTAAGAAAGCAAATCGGAAATTGCTCGTAATTTCATGATCCAGAGATGATCCAAAATTGTGGTGCATCTGAATCCAGTCTTTTTTTCCTGATTGTGTAGCAGCATTATGTATAACTTTTATATCCTGTGTTTTGCATTTGCAAGAAACATTCTGAAGACCAATCAGTAGGGTGTAGAGAGGGGAAGAGCCAGGTGACTGAGTGGCTTGGGGCCCTGTTAAGTGGGGGCCTGACCTTTCCCAAGGTTAGGATGTGGGCTGAGCAGGTGGACGTAAAGGGCCACAGTGGTGAATTGAGTTGGCTTAGGATGCTGGTGGCGGGTCCAGGCAGTAGGCACTTGGGCGGGTGGCTGTGGGGCCCACCCTGTGCTGGTGCTTACCGTGACTCAGGGAGTTTGGGGGAGATGGAGGCTTTTTCCTTTCTTTTAGGAAAGATGTGACTTCCTCTGGTTTCAGGTGGACTCGACAAGTAACATGAAGCAAATGACCAACTGTTTTTTCATACACAAAAATTAAAACTATCTTAATATGTTTGATGCACTTACACATGTGAGCACCAGAAGTTTGAAATGTGTTAAGTGACGTGAGTATTTAGTAAGTGTAATTTGATATTAAACTTTGCTTTATAATTCATGGCATCTGTGTGTGAGTGAGAGGCAGAGCCATGGAGCGTGTGTGTGTGTCGGAGGTTATTTTGAAATGTCCAGTGGTGCAATGTAGAGAGAGCACTTTGGTCTAACGCTGATTTAACTACACAGTCTCGTTTCATGATTAATCTTCTAAATTATTTCAATAGCTTTTTCTGTTTTTGTGGATCCTGGAAGTGGGACGCAGTCTTGCTCAGGCCTGTTTTGTGGGAGGAAATAATGTTATACTTAGACTCCTGGCCTGGGGACGATGTGACCGTGCCCCAGCACCTCCACCCTCTCCAGGGCAGGGCCCCCAGCCGTTCTCGGTGGTCTGGATTGCCTTCTGTCTCGCTGCAGTTACAGACACCGGCCCGGAGACACCCCTCATGGAAAGCTGGTCCTTTCCCCCTTGGATTCAGCCCAGTGACTCCTGTCAGGCACAGGGGAGGGACCGCCAGAGGGCCTGGGTGCCTCCTTTCACTTCCTCCAACTCTGCCCCAGCTTGTGTTTCCTGCTCTGTTCATTTCCATGGATATTCACTATTCATTGTTGCTGCCCAGCGGAGGGGAAGGAACTGTTTCTGTGATCAGCAGTCTCCTCATAGAAATGTGGAGCAAGTTTCAACATAGAATTTAAAGTCAGTTGAGAAAGTGCTTTCCCTGTAATCGTGTTGGTAAGTGATTTTTGTCATCAATTACTATTTCTAGGTACTCACTCACTAGGAACTCTGCTAAATCCTTTGCCATCATTATCTAATTTAATTCTTGACAACAGTCCACAGAGGTGAATATTTTTAGCTCCATATATATAGATGAGGAAGCTGGGGATTAGAGAAAGATCAGGTCCTGGCTCAAATACTGCTTCTTCCGAGAAGTCTTTATCACACTGCATTGGCTTCATGGCATTTACCATGATTGAGTTTTGAGTGTGTGCATGTGAAAGGATTTTTCTTTGGTTTCTTGTTTATCGTCTCTCTCTCTCTTGCATGTAAACTCCGTGAAAGCCGGTTTCCTTGTCAGGTTTGTTCGTGGCTGTTTTCCGAGGGCCCAGAAGGGTGCCTGGCAGGGATGGGCACTCAGGACGTACTCGCTGCATTAATGACTGTCACCTCCTCCCCAGTCTCTCAGTTCGTGGATGCATATAAGGAATCGGCATCCTTGGGATGCCTTGCGTTGCTCGCTGTGAATGCAGGGGGATCTTGATGACCTTCCTGTTAGATGTTGGGATGGGGAAGTAGGAGCGGGCCAAGGAAGGGCCTCAGTAAGGACTGCTTTGGGCTTTCCCTGTTGATGAAGTTGAAAAAGTGAAACTGAAAGTGTTGGTCACTCAGTTGAGCTTGACTCATTGTGACCCCATGGACTATTGCCTGCTGGGCTGCTCTGTCCACAGGACTCTCCAGGCAAAAATACTGGAGTGGGTAGTCCTTCCCTTCTGCAGGGAATCTTCCCAACCCAGGGACTGAACTCTAGTCTCCTACATTGCAGACAGATCCTTTACCATCTGACCCACCAGGGAAGCCCGTGTATTAAGTTGATTATACACAATGCATATCAAATTTGTGTTTATCTCTTAAGGTTAGAGGATTGGTGATAAAACACTACTTTTCAGTGATACATGGTTTATGGGACAGAACACTTTTGTTCCTTTCGAAATTGTTTTTTTTTTTTAACTTGAGACAGTTACACAGTAAAGTTCCCATATATGCTTCCCCCAGCTTCCTCTGAGTCGGCATTGTATGTAACCGTGGTGCAGTTGGAGGACCAAGGTATCAACAAGGGCAACCCTGAGTATGGTTTCCCACTAATCCTTCTTCGGTTGTGGGATCCAGTGCAGGATCCCACATGCTGTTTAGTTGCTTTGTCTCCTTAAACTCTTCTGGTCAGTGACAGTTTCTGAGACTCCAGAGAGTGCCAGTGAGTTATTTAGTAGCTGTTGTTGTTCAGTTGCTCAGTTGTGTCCGACTCTCTGTGACCCATGGACTGTGGCATGCCAGGCTTCCCTGTACTTCACTGTCTTGGAATTTGTTCAAACTCATGTCCATCAAGTCAGTGATGCCACCCAACCATCTCATCCTCTGTCGCCCCCTTCTCCTCCTGTCCTCAGTCTTTCCCAGCATCTGGTCTTTTCCAATGAATCAGTTCTTCCCATCTGGTGGCCAAAATATTGGAGTTTCAGCATCAGTCCTTCTAATGAGTATTCAGAGTTGATTTCCTTTAGGATTGACTGGTTTGATCTCCTAGGAGATCAGCCTTATGGTCCAACCCTCATAGCCATACATGACTACTGGAAAAACCATAGCATTGATTAAACAGACCTTTGTTGGCAAAGTGGTGTTTTTGCTTTTTAATAGGCTGTCTAGGTTTGTCACAGCTTTTCTTCCAGGAAGCAAGCATCACTGCAGTGATTTTGGAGCCCAAGAAAATAAAGTCTCTCACTGCTTCCACTTTCCCCCCCATCTCTATGCCATGGAGTGATGGAACTGGATGCCATGATCTTCATTTTTTGAATGTTGAGTCTTAAGCTAGCTTTTTCACTCTTCTCTTTCACCTTCATCAACATGCTCTTTAGTTCCTTTTCTATTTCTGCCGTTAGGATGGTGTTATCTGCATATCTGAAATTATTGATTTTTTCCCCTGGCAATCTTGATTCCAGCTTGTGCTTCATCTGGCCTGGTATTTCTCATGTACTCTGCATGTGAGTTAAATAAGCGGGGTGACAATATACAGCCTTGATGTACTCCTTTTTCAGTTTTGAACCAGTGTATTGTTCCATGTTCGGTTCTAACTGATGCTTCTTGACCTGCATACAGGTTTCTTAGGAGGCAGGTAAGGTGGTCTGGTATTCCCATTTCTTTAAGAATTTGCTATAGTTTGTTGGGATCCACAGTCAAAGGCTTCAGTGTAGTCAAGCAGAAGTAGATGTTTTCTGGAATTCCCTTGCTTTGTTTTGTGATCCAACAGATGTTCTGTCTCTGGTTCCTCTGTCTTTTCTAAATCTAGCTTGTGTATCTGGAAGTTCTCAGTTCAAGGAGTGTTGAAGCCCAGCTTGAAGGATTTTGAGCATTTCTGTACCAGCATGTGAGATGAGTGCAGTTGTGAGGTAGTTTCATCATTCTTTGGCATTGCCCTTCTTTGGGATTGGAATGTAAACTGACCTTTTCTAGTCCTGTGGCCACTGCTGAGTTTTCCAAATTTGCTGGCATATTGAGTGCAGCACTTAAACAGCATCATCTTTTAGGATTTGAAAATAGTTCAGCTGGAATTCTATTACCTCCACTAGCTTTGTTCTTAATGTCCCTCAGTTTGAGTTTCTCTGACATTTTGTCATGATTAAATTGAAGCTATTTGGTTCTGGTGTATGGAGAATTTGTAGAATGCCACGTAAGTGCCCTTCATCTTCCATCATGGGGGTTCATAATGCCAGTGTGGCTTGTTATTGTGATGTTGCCCTTGGTCCCTTGGTCAAGGTGATGTCCACTGTTTTGTTATATTTTTTCCTTTTTGTAAGTAATGCATATCTGAAGGAAAAGTTTTCGCCTTCAGTTTCAGCAATATTTATTTATTTATTTATTTTGCCTGTGTGAACATTTCAGATTTTCTGATAAAAGCTCCTGTGAGTATAAGTTCATTTAAAACATTTTTTCTACCTCTGAGTTAGTGAAAAAGGATTAATCATGTTTATTTATTTATTAAAATTTTTTTCAATTTATTTATTTTAATTTTCTTTATATTATCATGTTGGTTTTGCCATACATTGACATGAATCTGCCATGGGTATACATGTGTTCCCCTTCCAGAACCCCCCTCCCTCCTCCCTCCCGATTCCGTCTCTCTGGGTCATCCCAGTGCACCAGCCCTGAGCATCAAACCTGGGCTGGTGATTGATTTCACATATGATGATTAACATGTTTCAATGCTGTTCTCCCATATCATCCCACCCTTGCCCTCTCCCATAGAGTCCAAAAGACTGTTCTATACATCTGCGTTTCTTTTGCTGTCTCGCATACAGGGTTCTCATTACCATCTTTCTAAATTCCATATATATGTGTTAGTATACTGTATTTTTTTTTCCTTCTGGCTTACTTCACTCTGTATAATAGGCTCCAGTTCCGTCCACCTCAGCAGAACTGATTCAAAGGAATTCTTAAAGAAAGACATTTGTGCTTTGGAAGGCTGATGACGGTTGTACAGGACTATGCACTTAAAACGTATGCAGTAAATCATTTTTCAGCCCAGTGCATGCTCATGTTTTCTACTCTCTAATGTTTCTTTTTTTTAAAAAAGATGGTTATTATCCACTGAACTGATTTTATGATCGGCAGTTTGAAAACCCTAGTGTAGCGAATCCATTATTCAGAGCAGAACTTGGTAAAATCTGATTTTTCTATGTGACAGAACTTTGAAATTAGGATGTTATTAGAAAGTGAGTCCTCTTTCCTCTGGGAAACTGGGGGTGGGGATTGGGCTTTTGACCTCAAGAAGATTAATAAAACTTAGAATGAGAATTTTCAGCCAAAGAATCTAGGATTCTGAGCCAACCGTGGGATGTCCACTGTCAGGAGCTTTCTCTCACAAGCCCTTGTGGCCTCCTGGTCTTGGGGTCTCTTGCCTGGGTGCACCTCCAGACTCTTACTTTCAGGGTTTATTAAACAGAGTCTAAGTAAGTCATCACAGTGACTCAGCCTGGGGCACAGGTAAACCACTTGGTGAGTTCCCTCTGAGCGGGACTTAAACTTTCCTGGGGAGCTTTCAAGAAAAACCATTCAGGTTGATGGAGACTAGCTCGGAAGTGAAGCTCGTTGCAGAGCTAAAGCTTTTAAAATACTAGCTTTTGGTCTGTTCGCTTCTTTTTTGTAAAGTTAGTGTTTTTATAGAAATTATCTCTCCTTGGTCAGATAGAAGGGCAACTATGAGAAAAATGTAGTCCTGGGCTGGTGCTCATGTATGGTGATCCAGTTGAGATGTTTTTCTTCTGTTTTGAAAAATATTAAAAAAAAATTCATTTTGAAATATGTACAAAAAGTTACAAAAATAGTGCAGTGTTCACACGTATCTTTCACCTTGTACAACTGTAGTATAATTAAAAACCAGGCGAGGAACTTGATACACTATTATTCAGTGGTCTGATTCATCCAGATTTCCCAAGTTGCTCCCATAGTATCTTTTTCTCTGGTCTAAGATCTCAGAAGACATTTAGTTGTCTTGTAAAATATCTCCTTTTTTAGCTTTTCCTGTTCTTAGGGCCAACTTAGACTATACTGATACACTTTATTAAGGGCGAGAATAGGTACCCTCCTCCTCAGGCCCCCAGTACCTCTGTCCACTCAAAGGATTGAGGACTTTTGCCTCCTGGCATCCTTGATTATTTGAGCTGTTGACCCCTTGGTTGGATTAGTTGTTCTACGTGTCAATGAAAAGGACAGGTGGGGACCTTTAATCCTCGATGGGGCTTTTCCCCAAGAGAACCTTATTTCTAGTGGTAACTTAACGTGTACATCCTACTAACAGCTTTCAGATTTTCTGTTCTTTCTGATGACTACTAAATGAATTAAAGGACCAGTAGAAGGAACTTATTCTTTGTTTCCTGGAACCTAAGTGCTCTGGAATGGATTTGATTGTCTTTAATTTGATCTTGGCTGGAATGCCTCTCTTTTGATTACAAAGAATCAGAGGATTTTGTGGTTGTTTCTGCTTTTACCATCTTTCTCCCTCTTAATTTTATTCTACTCTGACTTTTGAGAGACAGCTATTGATAGTCAGTCTTGGCCAAATCTGATTTATTTTCTCTATCATCTTTTTCAGGCTTTGGCCCATGTTTGTAGTTATTGATTTCCCATTTCTTATTCACTCCTGCCTTCACTCAGCAGACATTAAGTACTCTCGCATAAGAGAAACTGCTTTTTTGTGTGGAATCTTTTCATTGGAGGGACATCTCAGTACTGTGGCTGGAGGACAGAAATTTCACTGCCTTATAATCCCAGACTTTCACACAGTGCTCAGTGAAGGTGTAAGAGAGGCATGGGTGTTGACTGGTAGGTAAGTCAGGTGGTCCCAGAGTTGCATCCTGCTATTGCCAGTATCTACCTGCATGGTTTTCTAAAGGAATCTTTAGTCTTTTGGTCTCTTCTTTCTTCATCTGTACAACAAGGACAGTGATGCCTACTTGTAAGGTCATTTTCACAGAGTAAGGAATTCTTGGTGGTAAAGTACTTGCACGGAGTAGGCAAATCAGTGGTAACTTAAAGTTTTGTGTTGTGCCTTTTGGGATTTCACATGGATATTGTGATGATGGAGCAGAATCTTACATGACTCAGTAATGAGTGGACTTTGTTCACTTGTCACCTAGTGTTAGGGTCTCTGTGTAGATCATAAAATGCAGGATATGTTCAGATAAGGAAAATCAATGTGAGCTCAAGTCTACAAGGTAGATGTGACAACAGAAATGGAGCTCTGTGGTCTGTATGGGCTTCGTGTGGTGAGGAGCAGGTGTTTTTCTGGTGACCTTGGCATCTGTCCAGCCATTGAGCTTTTATTGGGCTTTTTTCTTTTGTCAGAGGTGAACAGGCTCACGATCCCTGCCCTCTAGTAACTCATGATCTAGTGGGAGCTGTAGCCACAAAGAAAATGTCTCCAGTTCTGTGGGTTATGGTGGGTACTCAGCGCATGGTGGTGAGGGGCTGCAGAGGTGTTGAGTGGAGCACCTTTTTGGGGCTGGGAGGGACAGCCCAGAAGACTCCACCACTGAGGGCAGGACTCAGGACATGAGTTGGCCGCACGGACAAGGTGGGCGATGGCATTTTAAGCAGGAAGCGTCCATTGGCCCTAAGTTGGGGAGTGTGACTGCGGAGCTGCAGTGCTGTGACGCGCCTGAAACTTCAGATGGCTGCTGAGTGCGGGGGCGTGGCCAGGGGTCCAGATTCTGGGGATCGTGCCATCTGGACTTCATTATCATTTCTTCCTTTCCATTGTCCTAAAATGGTATAACTTAAAGCTGATTCTGTAGGTAATGGGAACTGTTTTACAAAAGGATGTAACACTTTTCTAACGTGTGTTAGAAACCCAAGGAGTGAGACTGACAGGCAGCCCTGGGGGGCATCAGGTATGACTGAACGTAGAGGGGTGAACTAGTGCCTTGGGATT
>ML661375.1:0-30776 GCA_007570785.1 Antilocapra americana
TTGTTCTTTTTAAGAAATGAAACTGGACTTAAGTTGAAATTCCTCAACTTACAAGTAAAATGGTACTTGTTAATTAACAACAGTGGCATTTGCAAAATGAGTGAAAAGACTGGAACGTATACATTTAAGAAATAATTTACCGATGATGACAGTGATAAATCATCTTAGCATAAAAGCTTGGAAATAAACTGATGATAGAGATTGTGGTCTTCTCTCCAAAGCTAGCGTTTCAAGATAAACTATTCCATTGAGATTTTTTTCCAAATGTTCTAGGAGTGACAGATGAAAGTCCAGAAATAGTACAGATGCAGGCGATAGGAGCTTCAAGCCGTGCCCACCTTTACCCTGATATAGGCAGTTCTATCACAAGACAAAGACTCGGACACAAGTGTGGTGAACAGGGTTTTTTCCTTTAAAACTCTACAAAAATTAAATCTTTCCCATACATAACTATGTAAACCAAATCATCCATAAATGATAAAAATAAGGAGGTGGGAGGGGGATTCTGCAAGGGGAACACATGTATACCCATTGTGGACTCATATGATGATGATAACCAACATGATAATGTAAAGAAAAGAGAGTTAAAATAAAAATAAAAATTAAAAAAAGAAGAAACTAAATTGTTGATCTGTGGGGAAAAACAAACAACTACAAAAATTGTTCAAAGTCTATGTGACTAATCTTTGGCTTATCTTACATTTGTCATTCTTATCTATCCAAACTTAACTGATTTGGGGCTCTTCATGCAAATTGGTGTCTCACTTAATTTATTCACTTTTAATTATAAAATCATTGTTTCTAAGAGTCCATCATATAAGAAACATTTTTAAATATTTCCTTTCCAAATGAAATCTTTATGGTCCATTATTCAGTGACTTATACTTGTTGTCACCTGTAATATTAATATATTTGTTGATAAATTGATTTGCCTAAGTACCTATTTCAAATCCTGCTATTAGTCTTAGTACCAGCTTGAAAATGTAGAATGAAGAATCTGAGACGGTGATATGAATCTAAAGTCTACCTTTAATTTTACAGGAACCAGTGAGTCCAGGCAGTGCTGTTATGTGTAGACCAAAATCTAGGAATGGAAGCTGGAGACAGATAGGCCTCATTAGTCTGAAGGCACTGGCTACCATTGTGAGCCCCCACTTCTCATGGATATTATCCACTTCAACTAAGGCAGGACATCTATTAAACCATGCATTCATGCCTTGGATGGAAAAGCCTACGTCCTCTAGTCTCATAAAACAGCCAACCACCCTGCCATTTTCTTCAATAATAGTTGTTATACTACAAAGACTTTTGTAACTCACTGCAAATGTAAGGCAAGGCTAATCTACTCAAACTAAATATAATAAAAAGATTAAACATTAAATATAATTAAGACCCTATGCAACCTAGGAATATATGTCAAGAAAAAACTAATTTTTAAGATAATATCTAGCCTTTGCATTATTTTTAAAAATTAATTTTATTTTACTAAATATTGAAAGTATAAGAGGACTGAAACATATACTATCAACAAAAAAGTAAACACAAGATTTGGAAAATAAAAACGATGAAACAAGAAAAAATTACATGCTCTCTAAACCAGTAAGTGTAATTCAATTGAAACAATGAACAACAAATATTATAGCTACATTAAAAAAATAAATGCTTATAAAATAAGGAACTTCATATAATGCCACACATTATTCCATGAAAAATGAATATATATATATATATAATATACAGTTTACAAAAATTAAAATTTATTTAAGAAAAGTAAACAGTAAGATTCTTTACAACAAAAAGGTGACATTTACAGATTATCTAAAAACAAACTTATTAACGAACATGTACACAGGAAAATACTATACGATCTGCCCATCTAAGCACGTGGTACACATGGCCTTAGACAGAGGGAATTCCTGGGGTTGACAGACCTTAGGCCAGGGGTTCCATGATGGTTTGATTTGCGGGTGCAGTGCGGGGGACAGATAGAGAGCAAAGGGAAGTTGTGTGCCCCTTCCTCAAGGATGGCTGCATTCCCAAGGATTGTTGTAGCCTTGGGCACAATTTAGGGATGGACTCTGCAGCAGCTGAGCCACAGCAAGGTCAATGAGCCACACCCTCTCTATGGCTTGCAGTTGGGATCTGAGCATCCTTACCTCTGAGGTTCCCAGTAACACTGTATCTCCTGTGTGGACTCCTGTGAAAAAATGCCTACCTGCTGCCCCAGAGGCAATTTTCAGGCTTGAGAAGGCACTTTAGAACTGTTGGTCATGCAAACGATTTCCAAGGTCACATGCTTTGTGCTGAAATAAGACTGGCAGCTGGGCCAGTGCTGCCAGAATGCTCAAAACACCAAGGGGCATGTACCATGGTGAAATGATTTTGGAGTCCATTTGGTTGGTTTAGTGATGGTGTCTAGAGGTCAGGGTGTAGAAGTCAGTCCCTTCCTGCCAACCTATTAGGTATGCATGTTGTCCAAGTCTCTGCACCTGCATGTCTAACCTTCCCTGTGTATGGGCTATAGACAAGTAACCAGTAGTTGGTGCAGAGTGACTTCAACCATTGAGCCACCTGCTTTCTTGTGTGTCCAGCCCATGCACAGCTGGCAGCGATGGCCAGAGCAATGTGGAGAGTGAGGTGAGGCCAGAGGATGGTGAGAACGATATGGGACCTTGGATCTTCTTCGTTGTGAGCCCAGATTTTCAGAGGGCAGGGGCCCTGGGACTAACCAGCACGATGGGGGCAGTGGGACCAACACAGGCACCAAGTGGCATGCCAGATGAGAAGACCTCCCTCTTTAGGGTGGAGGCAGCAGGGGAAGTCCAGTCCTGTAGAGGGAGAAGTTGTAGTGGGATTGGGCAGGAGTTCCAGCTGCTGGTGGAAGACATCAAAGAGAAAGTAGAGGTGTTGGCAGTCAAGGAGCGTTAGTAGATGTCCTCAGGGGAGCAAGAAGAGAAGCCAGAGGAGCAGGGCCAGGAACTTCCAAGGCCTGGGTCCCTGAGTGACTGGCCCCCACTGGAAGTGTTGCTAGCACTGGAGGTGGATCTGAATCCTGTGAATAAGAAAGTCCAAAGGGCCTACTCTCCACTGAAACACAAAATCTGTCAGAGGTGGACCCTTCATCTAGGTCACAGAACTGACATAATCTGGGGAATCTATGACTTCTCGGTCAGAATTGTAACCCTCCTGTGGTGCTTGTAAAATTTGTTTTATCTGGGGTATTACAAAAGCAATTTAACAGATCTGGAAGTTTTGGTACAGAGGCTACAGTCCTGCAAATCTGTTCCTGATATGGGTGATGTCATTGCTATTATAATTAGCACAAATTAATACTTGGGCTTTACATCCAGGGGTCCTAATCAGGAGTTTCATTAGCACCAGGAATTCTTCAGAGAAAAGGGCTGTCTGCTACACAAGTCTTCTCTAAAATACTGAATGAATTTGGGGATGGGGAAATTTTAGGTGCTCATGCTAGGTGTAGCTAGGGGTGTTTGTTTTTCAAAAATAAGCTATTTCTTAGGAGGCTGAGATAGAACTTTGGGCCTACCTATTATGAACAGAGCATCCTTGTGCTAATCCATTAATATGCACATGCTTGGAGCTTTTGGGGCCCTCATATCATCGGCATTGATAAGATGTGACTAGTTACTATTAGCCATTTGATGTCAGACTGTTCTTTAGGACAGCTTTGTTCTTCCAGCCATTTCACCTCAAGCCCCTAGAGACTCGCTGACTTGAAGAAGTTTGTGAACCACCACCAATTCTGAGCCATGATGAGTGACCAAGTTGCAGACATGCTTAGCTACACGACCAACTTGAAGGTAAGGCTGGGGACATTGATATTGTGAAGGGAGGTGACTGGGAAGGGATGGAGAACTTATTTACACCTTAACACAGGAAAGGACGGCTCTCCTGTAAAGAGGTTTCCTTTCCCCCTGCTCCACTATGTCCTGCCAGGTGGAAGAATTCAGGTATCCCACTGATTGCTGGAAATTCAGTTTCCTTTGGATTAAGAGCTACTTCCAGGAGGAAGCAATTGTTAAGAAGTATCTCGTTAGCATCACTAGTAAGTGGCAGTTCATTGGATTTGGGGAGTAGGAGCAGACAGGGGTAGGTTCAACTAGAAAAATGTTTAGGCTCCTCTCTGATACTCCTTTTCCTGCAGATTACTGAGCATCTTATTTGACTTCAGTTCAGTGGTACCAGAAGTTTGAACATGAGGCATACAGCCATAGGCACCACCACAGCAGCACTAACATCCCAAACTGCTTCTCTGCTCACAACTTACAGGATCTAGCAGGACTGCTGAAGTGGGGACTCACTGGGCCTCTGCAACATTGATGATTGATGTTTGAGTTCTCGGTGGCATGTGGAAATGCTTGGGGTCTGGCCAGACTTGTATTGACCTTGCTCCTTTTCCTGGCAGATCATCATTGAGGGTCTGTGGACCAATTCTTTGTGTACTATGTGAGGGAAAAGGCTTGAGCCATAACTGGGAGAAGGACAGGTGAGATTAGGTCCTGAGCACTGACATGAGTGTTTCCAGGAACCTTAGGCATTTATTTCATCTGTGAAGAAATTAAGACTCTGTGGAGTACCACCTGACATGAGGGCATCACCATGAGATAGTAAGTGTAGAGAACTATGGTGAAAAGAGATTCAAACTAGGAAATCTGGAGGTAGATGAAGGAGCCTAACTGTCTCCAAAGTCACTAAGACTTAAAACTGTTTGAGCTGCACATCTCTGAACTGTCATTCCAAGGCCAACAACACCACCTTCAATCTCTTCTTAAATTTGGGCTCACCTGCTATTGCTCATGACAAAAGCCTGTGAGTCTCCTTTGTGCCAAACTGTAACCCACTGTCCATCATTTGCTTCTTTTTTGATATCACACTTACTTTTTTTTGGCATCTCTTTCGCCTACTGCAATCATTCTAAGAATACTGGCTATAGTGAGGTATCATGAAGAATAGTCTCTTTATTAATTTATTTGTTTTAATTGAAGGATAATTTCTTTACAATATCATGATGTTTTTGCCATACATCTGCCAACATGAATCAGCCATCGGTATACAAATGTCACCCACGCCTCACCATCCTGAACCCCACTCCCACCTTCCTGTAGACCTAAGATGTTACTGATACTAACTTTTGGTGCCTCCACTCATGTATCAAACTTATACTGGTCATATACTTTACATATGGTAAAATCTATTTTACATATGATATTTTGCATCTATTTTTACATATGGTAAGATAGTATTTTTGTTAATCAATCTATTTTAGTAGGAAGACAAGTACTTTACAATATTGGATGGGTTTTGCCATATATCAGTGAACATGAATCAGCCATATGTATACATGTGTCCCCCTGCATCCTGAACCCCGCCTCTATCTCCCTCCTCACCTAGGTTGTCTCGGAGCACTGACTTTGGGTACCTTGCCTCATGCATTGAGTTCATACTGGTTATTTGTTTTACATATGGTAATGTGTATGCTTCAGTGCTGTTCTCTCAAATCATCCCACATTTACCTTCTCCCACCGAGTCCAAAAGTGTATTCTTCATGTCTGTATCCTATTTACTGTCCTGCATGTGGGATCATCAGTATCACCTTCCTAAATTTCATACATATGCAACAGTATACAGTATTTCTCTTTATGACTTACCTCACTCTATATAATAGGCTTCACGTTCATCCATGTCATTAGAACTGTCTCAAATGCATTCTTTTTATAGCTGAGTAAGATATCCTCGTGAGTATGTATCACAACTTCTGTATCCATTTGTCTGCTGATGGACATCTAGGTTGATTTCATGTCCTTTCTACGGTAAATTGTGCAACAGTGAACACTGTTTTTAAGTATGTGCTGAAAGGAAATCTAACAGTTCCCAGACTCCCCTTGGAATTAATTGAAAAATTAAAGCAGTCTCTAGTGTTGGTCAGAGAGGACAGGTTTAATTTTATTGTTATTTATTTAATTATTTTTATTGTAACAAATTCATGAAAGACTTTTTTCTCAACGTTATTGTGTTTGTTTTGCCATACATTGACATGAATCCTCTATGGGTATACACGTGTTCCCCTTTCAGAGGCCCCTTCCCACTGCCCTCACAATTCCATCCCTCGGGGTCACCCTGGTGCACCAGCGTATGGGAGAACAGCATTGAAACATGTAAATTATCATTTGTGAAATGAATTGCCAACCCAGGTTTGATACATGATACAGATAGGATCCGTTTTTATGTCTGTTTCTGTTTTCAAAGGAATTCCCTGACTTGGAGAAACTTATGATGGACTGTCACTTTTTATCTAAAATAGAAAATCTAAGAAGCTGCTTCACATGAAGATCAATGATCAGTGTAGTTCTCATGCACAGCAAAGTAACAAAGAGAGGTCTGGAGGTGATATGTATGAAAGGGAGATACCAGTAAATCTGAAACAATACCGAATGATAATCAGCATCAACTATGTGTGTGTATATTGTTTGGGCAGGAACTCAGGGTAAATACTTCATCTCCATGTAGGCTTCTCAATTTATTGTGTGGGAATTACCTGTCTGTGGACAGTTGTAGAGTGGGTTAAATCATATTTGGGGATTGTGTCAGAGGACACAGTTCTTCTTATGGGGTGGGGATTGCAGAGGGAGGAGAAATAGGAAAAGTGACTATTAACAGTGTGTCTATCAACTTTACAAAGGCAATGTGGAAGTTCACAGAAAGCACCTGGTGAACAAGGGACAGAAATCGAAATGGTGGAGTTCAATTTTGTTGGATGGTGGTACTCCAAGTATCTTCTCTGTTGGATATCATCACAGAGTTTTAACAGTACAGAACAAAGGAAAAGCCTTAACATTCAACTCACTAGGAACCAGATAGCCTCCTTGTGTATAGGAGTGCATGATCTTTCGCTGAGAGAGCTTCCCAGAACTAGGGTTCCAGGCAGCATTTTAGGGAATGGGAGGATAAGGTAAATGGAGGGGCTGTGGCCTAAAGAGAGAGAGAGATAAGTGGGTAGGCAGTGAGGATGTTAGTTTTTGGCAAAAGTGGCCCAGTGGAAAGAAACGTTTCCAGGAAACACATAAGCAAACAAAAGCAGAGGCCATCATATATGTTTGACCTCATTTGAGCTCTATTCTTTTTTTCCAGGAAATCAGATAGGTGCAAAATGTACATGGGCAGAAGAGAGGGGAATGGGAATGTTAAATAGGCAAGGGCCAGCTTACACAGCTAAGCACTCTGTGCCCCACAATGGCTCAGAGATTAATATCCCTATTCCAGAAAGGTCTTCCCTTTGCCAAAGACCCCCTATCAGGCCAAGGTCCAGAAATATAAACAGTTTTCTCCTAGAACCTCTGGTGAGGGTGCTTTCTGCTTGAATGACTGGGCTCACTCATTTCAACAACAATGGCACTGTTCTTCTTGGGCTTTGTCATTATTCTGTGATCTAAGGCCCAAGGAAACATGTGGAGCATATGGAGCTTACCCAGAAACTGGCTATTTCTTAGGCTGGTTCTTGCCAAGTAGATGGCTGCTTCCCGGGAACACATCCATCTCTGGACTGGGCAAAGGACAGACTGCCACACATGCAGTAGGGGGAGTTCAACATTGTCCCACAGGGTTCTACCCGCATCCCAGATACAATGGCTCTACCATGGGCATTCCTGAGGGTGACATTTCTGTCCCACATGGCATTCTCACTCCCAACTTTTGGGAGAACAGGCTTCTCTCAAAAGCAGCATCCCTTTCCAGGATACAGAGTTGAATGTCACAGTTCATAGATTTATAGATGTCTACTGCAAAGTACACTGAATTAGATGTCCTGATCAGGGCTAGACTTTTCATTTGAATTTAGACACTCTAATTTTTCCCCTTTTACAGAAGAACATCAAAAGCTCAAGAAGGCAAGGCTTGACCTTCTCTGAGTACTGTCCTCAAAACCAGCCTAGAAACACTGAACACATGTCTTCTCAGTTTCTTAAGCTATACACTCCAAAGAACCCCTGGGGCTCTCACATGTTGGTAAAAAATGTAAATAAACAACACAAACTATTTCCTAATAATGCTGCAGTGAGAGTGAAATTGAAAATTGGTGCATGGGGTGGGGGACCTTAGACCGAAATCATTTTAGAGACACCGCCATATTTATCCATGAACAGAAGTTTTAGTAAGGTCTTGCAAAGACATAAAGAGAAAAGTTTGAGATGGTGTCACCCAGCACCTTATACCTCCTGCCAGTGCTTCACTACAAGGGGTAAGTTTAGCTCTAACCAGTAATGAAGTGAACAGTGCAGAGATATTCAAGGATCAGCTAGTAAAGCTTAATTGTGGATGGTTGACTTGGTTGTCATTCCCTGGCAATTTTGCATGGATTGTGACCCAGTCTCATTAGGGCTTTCACTTGGGCCTTAAAGGGTAGGTGCTATTAGATTTGCACATTTGGACATGTTGTGTAAGGGTTTTCTTCCATTGAATATCCATGCATGTGAGACTCGGAGGATTGCTGAGAAATTTACAGGTATTGTGGCTCAATCACTCTGAGCTTCATTTGTTTCCTTGCCTCTTTTGACATATTCATATTTCCCCTCTTTAGAATGGATTGTGTGATTGTGTTTTGTTTGCCTATGAACCATCACTCTCTGAGTATGACTTGATATTTTTTCATGTGGATCTGTCTACATCCTCCTCTCTTTGATGTTGCACCTGTGCCTGTGCCAATAGGCACAGATTTTTTGCTGTAGCTGTCTCAGTCCTTGCACGTTCCTGTTCAATATACATGCATTTTGTTGCTCTTATTCACTTAACTAGTTCTTAAGTTTTATGTCTCCATTGATTTGCTTGTGAGTATGACACTTTTTCATTCTTGGATTGAAACTCACAATCTTGAGTATGACCTTTTTAATGTGTTCCATTGTCTTTGTGAACAACAAGAAATGCTTTCTTTCAGGTATAGTTAACTGTGACAGACATTTCAAAACAATAATACCCACACATTATAGAAATCTCCAAGGAAGAATATCCCTGATTAAGTTGAGAATATTAATTATGACTACAGATGGGAAAGATATTGAGAGAATGTATCTGTCAGGAAATTTTCCATCTGTCAAGAAAAAAATGGGGTTGACCTTTAATGTTCTATACATACTAGTGCAGGAATGAAGGGGATTGACTCTTCAGTTCAGCTCAGTCACTCAGTCATGTCTGACTCTTAGCCACCCCATGAATCCCAGCACGCCACACTTCCCTGTCCCTCATCAAACTCCCAGGGTCTATCCAAACCCATGTTCATTGAGGCAGTGATGCAATCCAGCCATACCATCTCTGTCATACCCTTCTCCTCCTGCCCCTAATCCTTCCCAGCATTAGGGTCTTTTTCAAAGTCAAACTCTTCACACAAGGTGGCCAAAGTATTATATTTTCAGCTTCAACATCAGTCCTTCCAAGGAACACCCAGGACTGCTCTCCTTTAGGATGGACTGCTTGGATCTTCATGCAGTCCAGGGGACTCTCAAGAGTCTTTTCCAACACCACACTCCAAAAAGATAAATTTTTCAGGGCTCAGCTTTCTTCACCATACAACTCTCACATCCATGCATGATTACTGGAAAAACCACAGCATTCACTAAAGGGACCTTTGTGTCAAAGGAATGTCTCTGCTTTCAAATATGCTGTCTACGTTGATCATAACTTTCTTTCCAATTAGTAAGAGTCTTTTAATTTCATGGCTGCAATCACTACCTGCAGTTATTTTGTAGCCCCTCTTCAAAATAAAGTCAAACTGCTTCCCCATCTATTTGCCATGAAGTCATGGGACGAGCTGCCAGGATCTTAGTTTTCTGAATGTTGAGCTATAAGCCAACTTTTTCATTTTCATCAAGAGGATTTTTAATTCATCTTCACTTTCTGCCATAAGGGTGGTGTTATCTACATATCTGAGATTATTGATATTTCTCCCAGCAGTCTGGACTCTAGCTTGTGCTTCTTCCAGCCCAGAATTTCTCATGAGGTGTTCTGTATATGTTAAATAAGCAGGGTAAAAACATACAGCCTTGACATTCTCATTTTCCTATTTGGAATCAGTCTGTTGTTCCACGTCCAGTTCTAACTGTTGCTTCCTGACCTGCATACAGGTGTCTCCAGAAACAGGTCAAATGGTCTGGTATTCCCATCTTTTTCAGAAATTTCCACAGTTTATTGTGATGCACACAGTCAAAAGCTTTGTTGTCCTCAGTAAATCAGAAACAGCTGGTTTTTCTAGAACACTTGTATTTTCAATGATCCATCAGATGTTGGCAATTGGATCTCTGGTTCCTCTGCCTTTTTCAAAAACCAGTTGGATCATCTGGCAGTTCACAGTTCATGTATAGCTAAAGCCTGGCGAGCATCACTTTACTAGCCTGTGAGATGAGTGCAATTGTGCGGTACTTCAAGCATTCTTTTGCATTACCTTTCTTTGGAATTGGAATGAGAACTGATCTCTTCCAGTCCTGTGGGCATTGCTGAGTTTTGCAAATGTGCTGACATATTGAGTGTAGCACTATAATAGCATCATCTTTCAGGATTTGAAATAGTTCAACTGGAATTCCATCACCTCTGCTAGCTTTGCTCGTAGTGATGCTTACCAAGGCCCATTTGACTTCACATTCCAGGATGTCTGGCTCTAGGTGAGCGATCATACCATCATGATATCTGGGTCATGAAGTTTTTTTTGGAAAGTTCTTCAGTGTATTCTTGCCACCTCATAATAACTTTTGCTTCTTTTATGTCCCTCCCATTTTGTCCTTTATTGAGCTCATCTTTGCATGATATGTTCCCTTGGTATTTCTAATTTTCTTGAAGAGATCTCTAGTATTTCCCATTCTATTGTTTTCCTCTATTTCTTTGCACTGATAGCTGAGGAAGACTTTCTTATCTCTCCTTGCTATTCTTTGGAACTCTCTATTCAAATTGGAATAGCTTTTCTTTTCTCCTTTGCTTTTCACGTCTCTTTGTCTCACAGCTATCTGTAAGGCCTCCTCAGACAGCCTTTTTGCTGTTTTGCATTCTTATCCATGGAGATGGTCTTAATCCTTGTCACCTGAACAATGTCATGAACCTCTGCGCATAGTTCATCAGGCACTCTCTATCAGATCTAGTCCCTTAAATAATCACAAAGATTTTGATTTAGCTCATACCTGAATGGTCTAGTGGTTTTTCCTACTTTTTGCAACTGAAGTCTGAGTTTGGCAGATGGAATTCACAGCCTGAGCCTCAGTCAGCTCCTGGTCTTATTTCTGCTGACTGTATAGAGCGTCTCCATCTTTGGCTGCAAAGAGTAAAATCAACCTGATTTCGGTGTTAACCATCTGATGATGTCCCCTCTTGATGCTGGAAGAGGGTTTTTGCTATCACCAGTGCATTCTCTTGGCAAAACTCTATTCGTCTTTGCTCTGCTTAATTCTGTATTCCAAGGCCAAATTTTCCTGGTACTCCAGGTGTTTCCTGACTGCCTACTTTCACATTCCAGCCCATTATAAAGATAAGGACACCTTTTTTTGGGGTGTTGTTCTAAAAGGTCTTGTAGGTCTTCATGGACCCACTCAACTTAAGCTTCTTCAACTTTACTGATTAGGGCATAGGCTTGAATTACCGTGATATTGAATGGTTTGCATTGGAAAGAAACAGATATCATTCTGTCATTTTTAAGATTGCATCCAAGGACTGCGTTTTGGACTCTTTTGTTGACCATGATGGCTATGCCGTTTGTTCTAAGGGACTCCTGCCCACAAGAGTAGATCTAATGGTCATCTGAGTTAAACTCACCCATTCCAGTCCATCTCAGTTCACTGAATCCTAGAATGTCGACGTTTAATCTTGCTGTCTCCTGTTTGACTATTTCCAATTTGCCTTGATTGATGGACCTAACATTCCAGGTTCCTATGTAATATTGCTCTTTACAGCATAGGACCTGCTTCTATCACCAGTCACATTCACAACTGGATATTGCTTTGGCTTTGACACAATCCCTTCATTGTTTCTAGAGTTATTTATCCCCTGATCTCCAGTAGCATATTTGGCACCTACTGACCTGGGGAGTTCATCTTTCAGTGTCCTATCTTTTTGCCTTTTCATACTCTTCCTAGGGTTCTCAAGGCAAGAATACATGTGATTGTAACCAATTTGCCATTCATTTCTTCACTGGGACACATCCCGTCAGACCTCTTCACCATGACCCATCTTGGGTGGCTGCATACGGCACATCTTAGATTCACTGAGTTAGACAAGGCTGTGATCCCTGGGATCAGATTGGCTAGTTTTCTATTTTTATGGTTTCAGTGTGTCTGCCCTCTGAGGCCCTTTTGCAACACCCATCATTTTACTTGGGTTGCACTTACCTTGGATGTGGGATATCTCTTCACGGCTGCTGCAGAAAAGCACAGCCACTGCTCCTTACTTTGAACCAGGAATATCCCCTCATGGCCTCATCTCCTGACCTGGAAGTAGAGTAGCTCCTCTTGGCCCTCCTGTGCCCATGCAGCCACTGCTCCTTTGATGTGGGGTAGCTCCTCTCGGCTGTTGCCCCTGGCCTCAGCCGTGGGGTAGATTTAAACACAAAAATGAAAGTGAAAGTTAAATCACTCAGTCCTGTCCTACACTTGCAACCCCATAGACTGCAGCCTACCAGGCTCTTCTCTCCATGGGATTTTCCAGGCAAGAGTACTGGGGTGGGTTGCCATTTCTTTCTGCATTAAACACAAAAGAATGATTTTAAAAGCTGCAGGAGGAAAGCAAGAAGGAGCATGCGAAGCAAAACATACAATTATCAACAGGTCTTCCAGCTGAGACTATTAAGGCCAGAAGAGAATAGCAGGATATATTTAAAGCACTGAGAGAAAAAGAAAAAAAAAAAACCTACAATCAGGATTAAGCAAAGATTTCACTCAAAATGGATGGGGAATTCAAAAACCTTATAGACAATCAAAGTATAGAGATTACAGCACTATCAAATTAACTTTCCAGTATTCTTGCCAGGAAATCCCACGAACAGAGGAGCCTGGCAGGTTCAAAAAGGTGAAAAGAGTCAGACATGACTGAAGGACTTAATTTCTTATTATTATTCAAATCAGCTTTACAAAAAATACTGAAAGCAGCAAACACAAGATAATAGGAATATCTGCAAAAACAAATTGAAAACAATTAAGAAAATGCTAAAGGAACATACATATCAATAATTACTTTTAATGTAAACAGATTAATTTTACCAACCAAATGATAGACTGACTGAATGGATGTAGAAACAAGACCCATATATATACGCCTACAAGAGAATCACTTCTGACATAGACAGAGATACAGAGTAAAAATAAAAGAACAGAAAAATGTATTTCATGCAAATTGAAATTTTAAAAAACCCAGTGTTGCAGTTTTTATTGCAGAAAAACTAGACTTAAAAATAATATTACAAGAGATAAAGAGGGATGGTACATAAAGATCAATGGTTCAATCCAAGAAGAATGAATATGGTATGTAAATATTCAACTGGAGCTTATTATACAGACTGAAGTAAACCACAAAAAAAAAACAATACAGTATACTAATGTATATATATGGAATTTAGAAAAATGGTAACAGTAACCCTATATGGAGACAGCAAAAGAGACACAGATGTATAGAACAGTCTTTTGGACTCTGTGGGAGAAGGCAAAGGAGGGATGATTTGTGAGAATGGCATTGAAACATGTCTATTATCATATATGAAGCAGATTGCCAGTCCAGGTTCAATGCATGAGACAAAATGCTCGAGGCTGGTGCACTGGGATGACCCAGAGGGATGAGATGGGGAGGGAGGTGTGAGGGGTGTTCAGGATGGGGAATGCTTGCACACCCAAGGCTGACTCATGTCAATGTATGACAAAACCACTACAATATTAAGGTAAAGTAATTAGTCTCCAATTAAAATAAATTTATATTTAAAGATAAAAATAAAAGGGAAGAATAGCATAAATCAGTGCTTTATGTATTCTCAAGATCCTAATATGATACATATGAAGCTTAAGAGCCGTAAACCCCAAGATAACCTATTACTGTTCAGATTTTTTAATTTTTTAATAAACATGTATTACTTTATCAACAAAAAAAGAAATGTAAATATTTATACACCCAACATAGAAGCACCTCAATATATAAAACACACATTAACAGATGTGAGAGGGTAACGAGACAGTGACTCAGTAATAGTAGACAACTTTATCACCCCTCTTAAGGCCAATAGCCAGATTATCAAAACAGAGAATCAATAAGGAAACACAAACATTAAATGAAACATTAGAGCAAATGAAACTAATTAATAATCTCAGGACTTTCAACCCAAATGCAGAAAAATAAATTTCTTCTCAAGTGCACATGGAACATTCTCCAGGATGCACCATATATTGGGTCTCAAATCAAACCTTTGTAGATTTAAGAAATTTTAAATTGTACAGGGGACACAGTGGCAGACTTTATTTTTCAGGCTCCAGAATCACTGCAGATGGTGGCTGCAGCCCTGAAATTAAAAGGTACTTTCTCCTTGGAAGGAAAGTTATGACCAGTCTAGACAGCATGTTAAAAAGCAGAGACATTACTTTACCAACATAGGTCCAGCTAGTCAATGCTATGCTTTTTTTCAGTAGTCATGTATGGATGTGAGAGTTGGACTATAAAGAAAGTTGAGTGCCAAAAAGTTGATGCTTTTGAACTGTGGTGTTGGAAAAGACTCCTGAGAGTCCCTTGGACTTCAAGGCAATCTAATCAACCCATAATAAAGGAGATCAGTCCTGAGTGTCAGTTGGAAGGACTGACATTGAAACTGAAACTCCAATATTTTGGCCACCTAATATGAAGAGCTGACTCATTTGAAAAGACTGGGAAAGATCCAAGGTGGGAGAAAAAGGGGATGACAGAGGATGAGATAGTTGGATGGCATCACCAACTCAATGTATATAAGTTGAGTAGCCTTTGAGATCTGGTGATGGACAGGGATACCTGGTGTGCTGCAGTCCATGGAGTCACAGAGAGTTGGACACAGCTGAATGACTGAACTGAACTGAACTTGTATCAAGCATTTTCTCTGACCACAACACTAGGAGCCTAGACATCCGCTACAAGGAAAAAAAAACTGCAAACAGGACAAAATACATTGAGACTTAAACTACCCTACTACATACTGAAGAAATGAGAAGAGAACTCAAAATATTCCTAGAAACAAATGACAAATGAAGACAAGACAACCCAAAATCTATGGTATGCAGTAAAAACAGTTATAAGAGCATAAAATTATAAGAACAGTATAGCCATAAAATTCTAGTTCAAGGAACAATAGAAACATCGAGTAAGAAACCTAATGCTACACCTAAAACAGCGGTATAAAGAAAAAAACACCCTAAAATCAGCAGAAGGAAAGAAATCATAAAGATCAGAGAAGAAATAGATCTAGAAGAAATGAAGGAAACAATAGCACAGATTAACAACATTATAAATTGGTTATTTGAGAAGATAAAGAAGTTGACAAGCTTCTTTGTCAATTAGCCAGACTCATCAAGAAAAAAATGGAGAAAAATCAAATCGACGAAATTATAAATGTAAAAGGAGAGGCTACAGCAGACAACAAATACAAAGGATCATTATAGAGTATTATGAGCAATTGAGTTCATTTCAGTCATTCAGTTATTCCAAACTCTTTGTGACTGCATGATCTGCATCATGCCAAGCTTCTCTGTCCATCACCAACTCCAAGAGTTTGCTTAAACTCATGTCCATCACGTTGGTGATCCTGTCCAACCATCTCATGCTCTGTTGTCCCCTTCTCCTCCTGTCTTCCATTCTTTCCAGCATCAGGGTTTCTCCAAGACTCAGCTCTTTGGTTACATGCCAAAAGTATTGGAGTTTCAACTTCATGAGTTTCAACGTTCAGTCTTTCCAGTGAATATTTTTCTTTGGGGATGGTCTTGATCTCAGTCTCCTGTATAATGTCACAAACTGCTTTCCATAGTCCATCAGGCACTCTGTATATCAGATCTAGCCCCATACATCTTTTTCTCACTTCTACTCTATAATCATAAGGGATTTGATTTTGGTCATACTTGAATGTGCTAGTGGTTTTCCCTACTTCTTTCAATATAAGTCTTAATTTGGCAATAAGCTGTTTATGATATGAGCCATAGTCATCTTCCAGTCTTGATTTTGCTGACTGCAAAGCATATAATCAATCTGATTTCAGTGTTGGCCATCTGGTGATGTCCATATGAGAGTCTACTCTTGTGCTGTTGGATAAGGGTGTTTGCTGTGTCAATGTGTTCTCTTGGCAAAGCTCAGTAGTACTCAGAGGCTACATAAGGCAGGACCAATAATGGCAGGATGTCAGCTTTAGAGAAATTACATGGTAGTGTCAAAAGCGAGCTCCTAATGCAAACTCAGTAGTTATGGCATACCAGCTCTAGAGTGCAAATTTAGTAGTGGTGTGACATGTGCTCCATGGTCCACGTTCAGTAGCTGTCCCATGTGTATTCTAGAGCTCAGTGTCACTAGTGGTGGAATACACGCTAAGGAGGACAATATATACACAATTATACTTTTGAATGAATACCCTAGACACATGCTAATAAGTGACAGCACGTGTGCTGAGTTCAACCTCAGAAGTGATGTGAAAAATTCTCCAGAGTACAAAGTCAGTAGCTTTTGGACACCTACTCTAGATTACTAGTGCAATAGGAGTAGGATTCGTGTACCACATTGGAAGCACATTATTTGCAGTACTTGTGTCTCAGGAACAATTACAGTAGTGGCGGAATGTGTGCTTCTGAGTGCAGGGAGAGTAGTTATGAATGCATTGTCTAGTGCAGGAGCTGATTTGTTGCAGCACACCTGCTTATGTTCAATCTCAGTTGTGGTGTGACTTATGCTCCATAGTAGAGCTCATTAATTATAGCATGCATATTTAGAACCAGGATTCAGTAATGGTGACATGTATGCTCCAGGGTGGAACTCAGTACTTGTAGCACTCATAGTTTAGAGTGTGGGCACAATGGTTACTGCACAAAGATTTACAACACAAACTCTGTTGAGGCAGTAGCTGTGTTATGCTGGTCCAGACATGCTTCTGAGGATAAGCTCAGTGACTGCAGCACAGCTGATCTAAAGTCTGAGATTTGTGCTGGAAAGACCTGCTCCAGAAGTATAGGAAAGTATTTGGGGTACACCAGGTTTTGAATACGTGCTCAGCAGTTTTGGTATTTGCTGTAGAACGCAAGTTCAGTAGTGGAAAGACACATGCTCAAGAATGCAACCGAACAAGTTTAGCCATTCTGCTATAGACCATGGGCTCCTTAGTGGTCAGACATGTGAACTTGGGTGCAAGCTCTTAGTGGCTGATTGTATCTTCCCATGTGCCAGCTGGGTAGTTTCAGCCAGCCTGCTCTAAAGTGGGAGCACATTCATGGCAGGAGGCAGGATACAGACCTCAATCTCAGTAGATTCAGTACTCGTACTCTACAACTCAGACTTAGTGATGGTGGGAAACAAGTTTAAAGCTACCATCCCATTAGTTGTGGTACATATGTTCTAGAGCACAGGTTCAGTTGTGGTGGGAAACATGTTCTTCAGTGTAAACTCAGGAGATGTAGCATGTATTCTCTAAAGCAAACCATCAGTTTATGAAGCATGCCTCCTATAAATCTTGTATCATAGTGGTGGGCGTATGTTCTAAACAACTGGTTTCATGATGACGAGACACATTCGCAAAATGTCAAGATCAATGTATGCATCATGTATGCTCTAAAGCCTGTTGTTGAGCAGAGGGAAGATGCAGTTTCCAGGAGTAATCTCTGGGTGGGTGGCACACTTGTTCAAGAGTGCAGACTTATTATTTGAGGATCACATCCTCTCAAAAGCTGTATCACGATAATGAGATGTTTGATCCAGAGGGCAAACTCAGTAGGTAAATAATTTGTACTCTATAGCAGCATGAACTCAGTAGTGGCAAGATCAGTATTCATGAATGCAGGCTTAATGGTTGTGGCATGTGTGTATTTGAACGTAGGATCATTCAAGAGAGGAAACTTGATGGATGGTATCAGATGTATAGCTGTAGGCATCAGCTGTAGAATCCACATACACTAGTTGCAGCTTGCATGGTCTAGAGTCCTGGCTGGCTAGCAGCATAACTCTTGGCCTAGAGGGTCACTTAAGTAGTTGTAGCACACATCCTCTAGGCCATGGAACACTGGAGGTGAGATTCATTCTTTAGAATTTAGGGTCACTAGTGGTCACACACCTGTTCTAGAATGAGGGCTCAGTTACGAGCAGGGTGTGTGCTTTAGAATGCAGCCTCCTGTGGTTGAATGTGCACATCAGAGTGCAAGCTCAGTGGCTGGTCCACATACTCAGCATTAAAATTGCCATGGGGAACACAGTGAAAAGAGTTCAACCTAAGTCATTGACGAATTCCAGCTGTAGAATGTGGGCTTATTAGTATGTACAGAGGCCATGGAATATAGCCTCAGTAGTGGTGAAAC
This sequence comes from Antilocapra americana, assembly GCA_007570785.1. Lineage (NCBI taxonomy): Eukaryota > Metazoa > Chordata > Mammalia > Artiodactyla > Antilocapridae > Antilocapra > Antilocapra americana. The sequence continues at coordinate 18,531 of ML661375.1, forward strand.
TCATTCTCTCTAATGAGTGTAGTATGAGTACCACATATGTACTATAGTATGTAGTATAGTATAAGTACCACAGTGCAATATCAGTAGCTGGAGCACGAGTGGTTTTGGGGCATGGTCTCTGGAGTAGCAGTAAACATAGTTCAGAGTGCAAGATCCACAACTGCAACTCAGGTTCTATAGACCATGGGCTTACTATCTCTGCCATGCCTGCCTAGCATGAGGACTTAGAAGTGGCAAGTATTGTGCACTGTGTAGTATGCAAGTTCAGGCCAAGGCCCTCAAGCTAGAGAAGGAGGCAAATGCCAAGAGGCAAACGTCTTTCTTTCACTGCATTCCTTTGCCCCACTTTAGTCACCTAAAAGAGTCCTTTAATCTTGGGTTGTGGTGACAATCCATTCCACCTGAAACTAAATTTTCCCAAACTTTGAGCTTCTAAATGCTCAACAAAAGGATGCATGCTACTCATGGAAATGTTTCTCTTACGTTATGCTAATGAAACTGTGTATTTTGCCTTTGAATCTGTTTTGCTTCAAAACTGATGTCAATGGTTTTATGGATACAATGTATCTTACCCAGTAACATCTTGTCCAGAGATGACTCCCCTTGTACCTATGCTATCTCAAAAGGGATATGGTGGGAGAGAAGTCTGTTGCAACTCTCTCAGCCTTGAGGTGTTCCTTTTATCCATTCTTAGCAGCTTGATAACAAGTATATAATGCCTTACTAAAAACTATCAAGGGGATTCTCTTTCTGCCCATTCTACAGCAGAAAATGTCTCTGTCCCTTTAGAATTTAATAAAACTTTGTTGAATGAAGCTCTGAATGACAGAGCCTGCATCTTTTGATCCTGGAGTGAAATCATGTGCTTCAGAGATTAAGAATCCATTCAGCCCTGTTCTGTAACCCATGATTCAGAATGCAATTTGTTAATTCAGGCATGCCTGCTCTAGAGCATAGTAGTGTCAGTACACCAGCAGATGGGTCATGGTGGGAGAAAGGGGTTTTGTAAAAAAAAAAAAAACTCAGTGATGCAAAACCCAGGCTAAAGAGCTGTGCTTTCTACTGGTGATAACTGTACTCTCAACCTCAAGTTCAGTTATTGTGGCATGGGTGTAGTAAATCGTGGACTCAGCAGAGGCCCAATGCATGCACTTGATCTCATGCTCAATAGAGTAATACACATGCTTCAGTGTTCAAGCTCATTTTGGAATGCAAGTTCAAAAATGGCAGAGGACTAGGATGGGGAGACCACTAGTTCCCCTGAAAATTCATTGAAAGAACACTTGAATGCTGAGCAAACTCCATAAAACTACTTCTGAATGCTGGCAGAGGACATCAGGTACCCAGAAAGGCAGCCTGTCATCTTCAAAAAGAAGTAGGAAAGAATATAAAAGATAAGAAGAGAGACAAAAGAAATGGGGATGGAGATCCTTACAAGGAAAGGAGTCTTAAAAATGAGAGACATTTCCAAACACCAGGAAACACTCTCACTGGTGCATCTGTGGAAAACCTTGGACTCTCAGAGTGTAATATAACCAGGAGGAAAAATAAATAAATAAATAAATAAATAAATAAAAACACACAGATTACATGCCTAATGGAAACTCCATGTAGAGAGGCAGTCCAGATGCTCGAGTCCACCACTAACAACCAGGGATTGGACAGGGAGGCACAGACTGCATTGCATAGGGTAAAGAATGGGCTTGAATGTCCCAAGGGCATTCTGAGGGAACTAACTTGAAATAGCAACCCAGACTGTGGGATAGCTATGCCTCAAAAAGCTCTAACCTAAGACAATACCAGGCCCACTCACAGAACAAGGGGCTGAGCAGAGCTAGCCATCTGTGGACTGGCCCATCCTCTGCCAGGGATAGGCAGGTGAGGGCAGCCATAGCTGGAAGGGGGCAGCAGTATGCCTCAGAGAGGCATCCTCCAGCAATCTGCAAACAGGCTTCATTGTTAACCGAGATTTCCTGGGATTCTGGATGGTTGGTATCTACTGGGCTGGTCACAACCAGAGGTCATCTCCTGAGAAAAGACACATGTCACACCTGAGGACTCTTGGAACACCTAGCAGCTGGGACGGGGAGGTGATAAGCCACAGCCCCCAACTGAGGCAACAGTGCTCACCAAGCACCTGCTCACCTGAGCTGCTCTGGCCTGGAAAGGGCCTAAAACACAGGCCTTTGTGGAGTACCCAAGAACATGGGGAGGTGCATGCAACCCAGGGACTGCCTCAGATAGTTCCCAGCAGAGCAACCTAGATCCTGAGTAGTATACATTGGGAAAGAACAAATACCATAAGTTGGGGCAAACCCAGTTTGCCTGAGACTGTGAGCACTCCCTACACGTGCTGGTGATATTTGTTTGCAGTGTTCTTCCCTCCCCACATCAGGACTGAACAACTGAACTTAAAAAAAAAAAAAATGACCACCGCAACCCCTGTGTCAGGGCGGACATTAGACACTGAAGAGACTAGCAAACAGAAGAAGCTAAAATAAACAGAGGGGACTGCTTTGGAAGCGGCAGGTGCAATAGATTAAAATCCTGTAGTTAGTAATGACTACATAGTAAGGGACCTATAGGTCTTGAGATGTATAATCCGCATCAAGGGACTATCTGAAAATGAACTGACCCCACACTGTCTGCAACAGCTCCAGTGAAAGTCCTAAATATATTTTCACTATTACCATTTTTTATGTTTAAAAATATTTTATTTTTAAGTTGCCTGTTACTCTCTTTTCATTTTTATATCCTATTAACCCTGCAAAAAGAAAGACCCTACTTAAAATGCAAACTTCATGTATATATATACTTTATAATTTTTGTGACTTAGTTTTCTTTTTTTTTTAATATTGTAGTTTTGAGAATCTATCCTCTAGTCTAAATTTTTAATCATTGCTCGATGGTATTTGTTATCAATTTTGCATCTTTAATAACCTGATCTTCAGTACCAGTTTTTATTTGGGAGAAGGATCACTGGCTTGATTGCTCTCTTCCCCTAATGATTCTATTTTTCATCACCAGGTTGCCTCTACCTTCTCCCTTCCCCTACTCTTCTCTACCTTACTCTGTGAATCTCTTTGTGTGTTCCAGGCCATGGAGAACACTTAGGGAACCGATTATGGGATGGATCTGTCTCTTTCCTCTTGATTCTCCCTTTTCTCCTCCAGGTCACCTCTGTCTCCTTCCTCCACCTTCTCTTCTCTCTGTAACATCATGAACATATTGGAGGGATCCAGACTGGGGAGAACTTTAGGGAAGTGCTAGCTAGCTTACTCTCTACCCTTTGATCCCCCCTCTTCTCCTCCTGGTTACCTCTATCTCCCTCCTCTCTCTTCTCTTCGCCATGAACCTCTGTGTACCTCTCTGTGTCCCTCACTGTAGAGAAGCTTTTCATCATTAACGTAGATGTTTTATCAGCGATGTTATGTGGATGGAGAAGTCTTGAGGCTACTGTAAGAATAAGACTGAAAACCAGAGGCAGGAAGCTTAAGTACAATTCTTGAGAACACAAGAGAACTCCTGACTCCAGGGATAATCAATTGATAGGATCTCATTAAATGCCTCCATACCTACACTGAAACCAAGCACCAACCAAGAGGCAACAAGTTCCAGAGAAAGACATTCCACACAAATTATCCAGCAACACAGGAACAAAGCCCTGAGCTTCACAATATAGGCTGCTCAAAGTCACACCAAACGCATTGCCATCTCTAAATTCACCACTGGAAAACTCATTGCACTCCAGAAGAAGAAATCCAGCTCCATACACCAGAACACTGACACAAGGCAACCTTGACAAGTCACCCGTCCAACCCTACTCACAAGGAGGAACCTCCACAATAAAGAGGAGCCACAGACTGCAGGAATACAGAAAGGCCACCTCAAACACAGAAATATAAACAAGATGAAAAGGCAGGGAAATACTCAGGTAAAGAAACAGGATAAGTGTCCACCAACCAAACAAAAGAGGAAGAGATAGAGAATCTACCTGACAAAGAATTGCAAATGATGATAGTGAAAATGACCCAAAACCTTGAGAGCAAAATGAAGTTATGGATAAATAGTCTGGAGAAAAGGATTGAGAAGATGAAGGACATTTCAACAAGGACCTAGAAGAAATGAAAATTGTCAGTATATAATGAATAATGCAATAAATGATATCAAAAAACACTCTGAAGGAAATCAACAGTAGAATAATGGAGACAGAAGATGGGACAGGTGAAGATAGAATGATACAAATAAATGAAACAGAGAGGAAAGAAGAAAAAAGAATAAAAAGAAATGAAGACAACCTCAGAGACCTCTGGGACAATGTTAAACACCCCAACATTTGAATCATAGGAGACTCAGAAGAAAAAGAAAAAAAAGATCATGAGAAAATGCTTGTTTAACACCCCAACATTTGAACCATAGCAGTACCAGAAGAAGAAAAAAAGAGAGAAAAAGACCAATAATAGGCAATAATAGTTGAAAACGTCCCTAAAATGGGGAAGGAAATAATCATCCAAGTCCAAGAAACTCAGAGAGTCCCAAACAGGATAAACCCAAGGCAAACACCCCAATACACATATTAATCATATTAACAAAGATCAAACACAAAGGGGAAATATTAAAAGCAGTAAAGGAAAAACAACAAATAACAGCTTTGGTTAGAAGGGAATGGCAGGCCATACTTAAAGTGATGAAAGAGACAAGTCTACAGCCCCAATTACTGTACCCAGCACGATCTCATTCAAATATGAAGGAGCAATCAAATGTTTTACAGACAAGTAAAAGCTGAGAGAATTCAGCACCACCAAATCAGTTTGCCAACAAATGATAAATGATCTTCTCTAGACAGGAAACACAGAAAGGGTGTATAAACTTGAACCCCAAACAATAAAGTAAGTGGCAATGGGATCATACTTGTCAATGATTACTTTAAATGAAAATGGATTGAATACCTCAATCAAATGACAATGTCTGGAGGAAAGGATACAAAAACAGGATCCTTCTATATGCTGCCTACAAGAAATCCACCTCAAACATAGGAACACATACAGACTGAAAGTCAAGGGCTGGAGAAAGGTATTGCACATAAACAGAGGCCTAAAGAAAGCAGGAGTAGCAATACTCATGTCAGATAAAATAGACTTTAAAATAAAGGCTGTGAAAAGAGACTCTAGAAGGTCACTACATAATGATCTAAGGATCAATCCAAGAAGAAGATATAGCAATTAAACTATATGCACCCAACATAAGAGCACCACAATATATGAAAAATGCTAAAGTATGAAAAGGGAAATTAACAATAAGACAATAATAGTGAGAGACTTTAAAACCCCACTCACACCTAGGATCGATCAACTAAACAGAAAACTAACAAGGAAACACCTACTTAATATGATACAATAACTGATATCCATAGGACATTTCACCCCTAAACAATGAATTTCACCTATCTCTCAATTGCACATGGAACCTTCTCCAGGAGAGATCACATTCTGGGCCACAAGTCTAGCCTTGGGTTATTAAAAAAAAAAGAAAGAAAAAAAAAACAATGAAATTATTCCAACCATCTTTTCTGATCACAGTGCAGTAAGATTAGATGTTAATTACAGGATCAACTAAACAGAAAATTAACAAGGAAACTCAATCGTTAAATGATACAATAGACCAGTTAGACCTAATTGATATCTATAGGACATTCCACCTCAAAACAATGAATTTCACCTTTTTCTCAAGCGTACACGGGAGCTTCTCCAGAATAGATCACATCCTGGGCCATAAATCAGCCTTGGTAAATTCAAAAAAATTAAAATCATTCCAAGCATCTTTTCTGACCACAATGCAGTGAGATTAGATATCAATTACAGGAGAAAGCCATTTAACAATTCCAACATTTGGAGTCTCAACAACACACTGCTGAATAACCAACAAATCACAGAAGAAATAAAAAAAGAAATCAAAATATGCATAGAAATGAATGGAAATAAAAACACAACAACCCAAAATCTATGGGACACTGTAAAAGCAGTGCTGAGGGTAAAGTTCATAGCAATACAAGCTCACCTCAGGAAGCAAGAAAAAAGTCAAATAAATAACCTTACTTTACACCTAGCATAACTAGAAAAGTAAGAAATGTAGAAGCCCAGGGCTAGTAGAAGGAAAGAAATCTTAAAGATTGGGGGCAGAAATAAATGCAAAGGAAATAAAAGAGATCATAGCAAAAATCAACAAAGCCAAAAACTGGTTTTTTGAGAAGATAAATAAAATTGACAAATAATTAGCCAAACTCATCAAGAAACAATGGGAGAAGAATCAAATCAACAAAATTAGAAATGAAAACGGAGAGATCACAACAGAAAACACAGAAATGCAAAGGACCGTAAGAGAATATTATCAGCAACTACATGCAAATAAACTGGAAACCTGGAAGAAATGAAAAATTCCTAGAAAACTACGACTTTCCAAGACTAAACCAGGAAGAAATAGATAATCTTAACAGACGCATCACAAGCACAGAAATGGAAATCGTAATCAGAAATCTTCCAAAAAACAAAAGCCCAGGACCAGATGGATTCACACCTGAGTTCTACCAAAAATGTAGAGAAGAGCTAACACCTATTCTACTAAAACTCTTCCAGAAAATTGCAGAGGAAGTTAAACTTGAAAACTCACTCCATGAGGCCACTATCACCCTAATTCCAAATCTGACAAAAACGCCCCAAAAAAAGAAAACAACAGGCCAATATCACTGATGAACATAGATGCAAAACTCCTTAACAAAATTCTAGCAAATAGAATCCAACAACACATTAAAAAAATCATACATCATGATCAAGTAGGCTTTATCCCAGGGATGGAAGGATTCTTCAATAATCAAAAACCAATAAATGTAATACACCACATTAACTAATTGGAAAATAAAAACTACATGATTATCTCAACAGATGCAGAGAAAGCCTTTGACGAAATTCAACATTCATTTGTGATAAAAAGAAAACCTCCAAAAAGCAGGAATAGAGGGAACATACATCAACATAATAAAAGCTATATATGACAAACTCACAGCAAACATTATCCTTAATGGTGTAAAACTGAAAGCATTTCACCTGCAGTCAGGAACAAGACAAGGGTGCCCACTCCCACCATTCCTATTCAACATAGTTTTGGAAGTCTTGGCCAAAGCAATCAGAGCAGATAAAAAAATAAAAGGATCCAGATTAGAAAAGAAATAAAACTCTCTCTCTTTGCAGATGGCGTGATCCTCTACATAGAAAACCCCAAAGACTCTGCCAGAAAATTACTACAGCTAATCAGTGAATATAGTAAACTTTCTGGATACAAAATCAACACACAGAAATCCCTGGCATTCCTATACAATAACAATGAGAAAACAGAAAGAGAAATTAAGGAAACAATTCCATTCACCATCAAAACAAAAATTATAAAATACTTTGGAGCATTTCTACCTAAAGAAACAAAAGACTTATATATAGAATACTATAAAACACTGATGAAAGAAATCAAAGAGGACACAAATAGATGGAGAAATATACCGTGTTCTTGGATTGGAAGAATCAATATAATGAAAATGAGTATACTGCCCAGAGCAATCTATAGATTCAATGCAATTCCTGTCAAGCTACCAGATGTCTTTTTCAGAGAATTAGAACAAATAATTTCACAATTTGTATGGAAATACAAAAAAACCTCGTATAGCCAAAGCAATCTTGAGAAAGAAGAATGGAACTGGAGGAATCAACCTACCTGACTTTAGGCTATACTACAAATCCACAGTCATCAAGACAGTATGTTACTGGCGCAAAGACAGAAATATAGATAAATGGAACAAAATAGAAAGCCCAGAGATAAATCCACACACCTATGGACACCTTATCTTTGACAAAGGAGTCAAGAATTTACAATAGAGAAAAGACAATCTCTTTAACAAATGGTCCTGGGAAAACTGGACAGCCACTTGTAAAACAATGAAACTAGAATACCTTCTAACACCATATAGAAAAATAAACTCAAAATGGATCAAAGATCTAATCATAAGACCAGAAACTATAAAACTCCTAGAGGAAAACATAAGCAAAACACTCTCCGACATAAACCAAAGCAGGATCCTCTATGACTTACCTCCCAGAATATCGGAAATAAAATCATGAATAAACAAATGGGACCTAATTAAAATTAAAAGATTCTGCACAACAAAGGAAACTATAAACAAAATAAAAAGGCAGGCTTCAGAATGGCAATAGCAAACGAAGCAAAGGACAATCAATTAATCACAAAAATATACAAGCAGCTCCTGCAGCTCCATTCCAGAAAAATAAACGACCCAATCAAGAAGTGGGCTAAAGAACTTAACAGACATTTCTCCAAAGAAGACATAAAAATGGCTAACCAATACATGAAAACATGCTCAACTTCACTCATTATCAGAGAAATGCAAATCAAAACCACGATGAGGTACGACTTTACACCAGTCAGAATGGCTGCCATCCAAAAGTCTACAAGCACTAAATGCTGGAGAGGATGTGGAGAAAAGGGAACTCTCTTACACTGCTGGTGGGAATGCAAACTAGTACAGCCACTATGGAAAACAGTGTGGAGATTCCTTAAAAACTGCAAATAGAACTGCCATGTGACCCAGCAATCCCACTGTTGGGCATACACACCAGGGAAACCAGAATTGGAAGAGACACATGTACCCCAATGGTCAATAGCCAGGACATGGAAGCAACCTAAATACCCATCAACTGATGAATGGATAAGAAAGTTGTGGTACATATACACAATGGAATATTACTCAGCATTAAAAAACAAATTCATTTGAATCAGTTCTACTCAGGTGGACAGAACTGGAGCCTCTTATCCAGAGTGAAGTAAGCCAGAAGCAAAACCAACAATACAGTATACTAACACATATATATGGAATTTAGAAAGATGGTAACAAGAACCCTGCATGCGAGACAGCAAAAGAAATGCAGATGCATAGAATAGTCTCGTGGACTTTTTGGAAGAGGGCTAGGGTGGGATGATATGGCAGAATGGCATTGAAACATGTTAATTATCATATGTGAAATCAATCACCAGCCCAGGTTTGATGCTCGGGGCTGTTGCACCGGGATGACCCAGTGGGAGAGAATAGGGAGGGAGGAGGGAGGGCGATTCTGGAGGGTGAGCAAATGTATACCCCTGGTGGATTCATTTCAATGTATGGTAAAACCAACACAATAAAGTAAAGAAAATTTTATAAAAAAAATACATTCAGAAACATGTCGTCAGTTTCTGGTTAGCTAATTCATTTGATCATGAAAGGGTATCGAATTTTATCAAGTAATAAGTTTGCATATATTGAGATACTAATTGAGTTGGGATAGTAAATTACATAGTTTGATTTATTAATATAGAAAGAACTTTGCATTTTGGCAATAAATCCCACTTGCTCATGATATATATGTTACTGAGTATTTTTGTAACTATATGACTGAGCAACATTGGTTTATAATTTTATTGTAATTTCCATAAAAATCTTGTTGTATAATATTAGGAATGGATATCTTTATTGGGCTTTATAAAATTAATTAGAAAAAGTTTTCTCCTTCTAAACTTTCTTAAAGACTTTTTATAAGACTGATATTACCAATTCTAAACTTTTGACAAAATTTATTTTTGAAATTAACATGGCCTGGTGTTTTCCTTATAAGAAAGTTTTGTTAACAATTTCAATTAGATATGGGGCTTCAGATTTGGATACTAGGTACATTCATATTTTCAATTTCCTTTTGACTCATCTTTAATAGAGAAAGACACTGCTAATAAAAATCTCAAAAAGGTACACTCACAGAAACATTAAAAATGAATAAAACTGTATGCCAGGCAAAGGCTAAACGAAGAACTAGTGTATCTATATTTGTACCAGGTAGTAAGTCAGAATTAAAACAAATTAATAAAGGTGAAATCCAGAAGGAAAACAAAAATACAGTATACTAATGCATATATGTGGAATTTAGAAAGATGGTAACAAGAACCCTATATGCGAGACAGCAAAAGAAATGCAGATGTATAGAACAGTCTATTGGGCTCTATGGAAGAGGGCAAGGGTGGGATGATATGGGATAACGGCATTGAAACATGTTAATCATCACATGTGAAATCAATCACCAGCCCAGGTTTGATGCTCAGGGCTGGTGCACCGGGATGACTCAGAGAGAGGGAATCGGGAGGGAGGTGGGAGGCAGTTTCTGGAAGGGGAACACATGTATACCCATGGCAGATTCATGTCACTATATGGCAAAACCAACACGATAATGAAAAGAAAATTAAAATAAATAAATAAATAAATGAAAGTTTTAAATTAATTAGAAAATATAATAAATTTATAATTTTATGAACCTAGTAAGTCATTAAAATTTATAAAACAAATAAATATTGATAGAACTTGCAACAAGAAATTGGCACATCAGTAGATTTTTGGTACATCTCTTTCAGAAGTTGATTTATCAATTAAATAAATACGCAAGTAGAAAAAAGGTGAAGAGCAAACAAGCTTAGCCTAATAAACCCATATGGAATTTGTTTCTAAATACATTCTAGTAGAAAATGAGTTTCATCATATACTCCCCAAAGTCTTGCTTTCATATGCAGATCCTAAATAATGAAATAAAGTTCTATTGTACCTTCAACATAATATGCAAGTTTTTAGTAGTCACTATTTTGTTTTCTACTTCTTATAAAGCAATAAAGACACCATTGCTGAGAATTGTATGTAAATTTAACAGCATATTTATAAGTATAAATGGAACATCAATGTAGAGAAGGAGCTCTCAGACATTAAATTTTCATATTTCATCTAGATTTTGATGAAGTTGTTATCATCAAAATATATCTTCCTAGAAACCAAATAAAACTCTAATGCAGTTCAACAGAAGCATATAAAAATGAAACTGGGATAGAGTATATGCCATGGCACTAGAGTTATTCAAATTAACTTAACAAATAAACAAATTTCATTCTATGATAGTACTGACTTTATTTGGAGAGAAAACAATTTAAAAAGCACCACAAGGAAGTACACTCCAGAGCAACATAGTGTATGCTTTTTCTTAAAACAGTACGCAAAAATGTTAGAGAGATACTGCTTTATACAGATGAAATATCTTGCTATTTTATAAACAGAAAATGCTTCCAGCAATGTCCTAAATGATGCACAAGACAGCATATTTATTGGTTGTAAAAATATATTCATGGTATTAACTTTATGACCTTAATGGAGTAATAATTCAGAGGCTGCTGAAACCTGAAAAATTACTCATAGTTTAAGCCAGATTAAAGCAACAACTGATATTGAGAACTTCTGGCAAATTTCCCAATCCATTACTGTTTGCAGACGTTGAATTGTTGTTGCCAATATTTGTTGTAAAGGAGATGCAAAAATATATACCACAGTGTTAGCTTCATTTTTTGATATCTACTCATTGAACAAATGTTTGGAATATGCAATTGATTTTATTGACTAAGAAAAGTATATTAGCTTAGAGCTTGAGATTCAAGTAAGATTTCATTAAATAAAGATCATATTAACAACAAAGCCCTCATAATTTCTAATCATTATTCATTAACACTAGTTCTCATTCATATAGATAGTACAGACTCTGTAGAGTTTATGTCTGTGATTTACTGCTTTCCTTGCCCATCAGGTTTATTCAAATTTCCAAACTTTGTAGTGGGAAAATGATTAAACTTTAAAACAAAAAGCTAACACTGCTTTACACACTGCCTCTACTTTACTTCCTCCACGGCCTGAAGGATAAAATCTCTTTTCCACTTATTTCTGATTGGGAAAGTCTATGTCATGTAACTAGCTCTAATGGGAAGAAAGGTAGGGAAATGTTCCTTATTTTTTTTTTTTGTTAAAGCTGTGAACATAGCCATCCCAAATAATTTCTGTTAATGGAAAAAAAGAGCAAATGGATATTAAGTAGGTATCTAGCAGTGTCTGCCTTAATAATCTTTATCTCCCAGGCACATGTTTGAAGAAAATCATAATTCAAAAAGTTACATGCACCTCAATCTTTACTGCAGCACTATTTACAACAACCAAGACATGGGAAGCAACCTTAATGCCCATCAATGAACGAATGTATATATATGATACATATGAACAAAGGAATATTGCTCAGCCATAAAAAAGAACAACGCCATTTGCAGCAACATGAATGGAGCTAGAGACTGTCACACTGAATG
>ML661375.1:37826-72731 GCA_007570785.1 Antilocapra americana
GAGTGTTGCCATATGAATGAGCAATGCCACTCCTGGGCACATATCCAGAAAAAACTATAATTCAAGAAGATACTTTCACAACTATGTTCACAACAGCAAACATGTGAATTCAACTTACCTGTCCAATAACTAGTAAATGAATAAAGATGTGTGTGTATGACTCTGGTGTGTGTATATGTATGTGTGTGAGTATCACCCATGCACACATGAGGTACACACATTATTTAACTTATTTGTGCCACTATGTGACAGTAATTAATATCACAAGACTGCATAATTAAAATTAATTAAATGGTTACTGCCATGTTCTATATTTTTAAAGACAATGAGAAAATTACAATTTACAATTTTAATGATCACCACACTTAGCTGTCAGAATTGTTACAACTTACATAAATATTAAAACCATTCTTAGTGAGAAAAGTCATATCATAAAAGGCCACCAACTTCCCATACTCATCGTGTCTGATTCAAACCCATCAAGGCTTTCGAAATGAGGGGAAAATTCAATAACGATTCAAGGAAAAGAAAACTGGATTAGGATAGAAAAGGATATCTTCACACAATTGGGACAGCAGGAGAAAGCAGAAGTGGGACTGTGTATTAAACTATAACACACAATTCATGATTTCCTCATTGGGTGGGGCAGCTAGGTTGGATTATCAGGAGACTGTCATTGTTTTGGGTAAAACACACTAAACGTTTTATGTGAACTGGCAAATTTGAGTACTATTTGCCACTATTAAAAGCTTTCTGTACATTTTATATTAGTGGAAAGTGAGTTAATTTTCAAAACAAACATGATAATACCATTCAAGAAATCAGGTAAGACAGGCATCAAACATTGTCATAGAGGCCAAGACTTACCAGACCAAGTTCAACCAAAGCTGTGACACTTATTTCCCTTGTAGAGTCGATATGGTATTAATACTAAGAGGCATCATGGGAAGAGGGTGTTAGCAGTCACTAATTCATAGGTCTTGCGGATGATCTGGATTGTAGAAGAAACAGTGAGATTTTAGCTTCACAATCTTTTACATTACTTCAAAAATTATGGTGTAAGATAAATTCAGTAAAGTGCAAAAATACCTACAAATCAATTTTGTTTCCATACATGAATACAAACTGTCAAAATTCCAGGCTGAATGAAGCTGCAATCAAGATTGCCAGGAGTAATATCAATAAATTCAGAGATGAAGATGACACCACCGTTTTAGCAGAAAGTGATGAGGAAGTAAAGAGAATCTAGATGAAAGTGAAAAAGGAGAGTGAAAAAGAAAGCATAAAAGTCAACATTCAAAACAGGAAAATCATGAAGACCAGTTCCACCAATTCATGGCAAATAGGTGGGGAATCAAGGGAAACAGTGAGAGACTTCATTTTCTTGGACTTTATTTTACTGGAAAGACTGATGATGAGACTGAAATTCCAATACTCTGGCCACCTGATACAAAGAGCTCACTCATTTGTAAAGACCCTGATGCTGGGAAACATTGAGGGCAGTGGGAGAAGTGGGTGACAAAGGATGAGATAGTTGGATGGCATCACCGACTCAATGGACATGAGTTTGGGCAAACTCAGGGAGGCCTGGCGTGCAGCGGTTCATGGGGTCACCAACAGGTGGACATGAATGAATGACTGAATTGAACTGAACATGACACTGTTAATCAACTATACTTGAAGAAAAAGTAACATGACTGAGAGAAAAAGATTGGTATATTTCATTATATGCAAAGTTTATATCCAAAGAAAACTGCTGTAAACAAACATGGCTCACTTCTTTATGGCAGACATGCTGAAATACTTATGGAGAGACATACTGACATCTGAAATTTACCAGAAAATGCACCAAGGAAAAAGGTCGATTGATGATTGGATGGAGGGTGGATAAATGGATAGATATGTGACAAAGGACGTATTGTAAAATGGTTACAAAACCAGATCCCTACACATGCTGTCTACAAGGGATCCGCCATCAACTAAGGGACACATACATAGTGAATATTAATGATTGGAAAAAGGTATGACATGCAAATGGGAGCCAAAAGAAAGCAGGAGCAGCAGTATTCCTGTCAGATAAAACTGACTTTGAAAGAAAGGCTGTGAAAAGAGACCAAGAAGGACACTGCATAATGATCAAAACCAAGACATGGAAGCAACCTAGCTGTCCATCAGCAGACGAATGGATAAGAAAGCTGCAGTACAATGGAACATTATTCAGCCATGAAAAAAACACATTTAAATCAATTCTAATGAGGTAGATGAAACTGGAGCCTATTATAAAGAGTGAAGTGAGCAAGAAAGAAAAACACCAATACAGTATACTAACACATATATATGGAGTTTAGAAAAATGGTAACAATAACCCAATATGTGAGACAGGAAAAGAGACACAGATGTATGGATCAGTCTTTCGGACTCTGTAGGAGAAGACGAGGGTGGGATGATCTGAGAGAACGGCACTGAAACATGTAAATTATCATATGTGAAACAGATTGCCAGTCCAGGCAATACATGAGATAGGGTAATCGGGGCTGGTGCCCTGGGATGACCCAGAGGGATGGGATGTGAAAGGAGGTGGGAGTGGGGGTCAGGATGGGGAAAACATGTAAACCCATTAGTGACTCATATCAATGTATGACAAAAAAACCTCTATAATATTTTAAAGTAGTTAGCCTCCAACTAAAATAAATTAATTAAAAAATGATCGAAGGATCAAACAAAGAAAATATAACAGTTATAAATATATGCACCCAACATAGCAGAATTTCAATACATAAGGCAAATGCTAACAAATAGAAAAGGGGAAATAAATAGTAACACAAGAGTAGAAGACTTTTATATGCCACTCACCTATGGAGAGATCACCCAAACAGAAAATTAGCAAGGAAACAAAAACTTTAAATGATACAATGGACTAGTCAGACCTAATTGATATTGATGAGACATTTCACCCCAAAACAATGAAATTCACTTTTTTTCTCAAGTGCACACGGAACCTTCTCCAGGAGAGATCGCATCCTGGGCCATTAAATCTAGCCTTGGTAAATTCAAGAGATCGAAATCATTTCAAGCATCTTTTCTGATAACAATACATTAAGRTTAGATGTCAACTTCAGGGAAAATAAACTACTAAAAATAAAAATATAGAGAGACTAAACAACATACTTCTGAATAAGCAACAAATAAGAGAAGAAATTAAAGAAAAAATAAAGATACATATAGAAACAAATGAAAATGAAAATATGACAACCCAAGTCCTATGCCACTCAGTAATGCAGTGCTAAGGGGAAGGTTCATAGCAATAAGAGCTTACCTCAAGAAATGAGAAAAATCAAACAAACGACCTAAGTTTATACCTGAAGCAACAAGAAAAAGAAGAAGAACCCTGGGGTTAGTAGTAGGACAGAAATCATAAAAATCATGGCAGAAAGAAGTGAAAAAGAAACAGAAGAGACTATAGAAAAAGAATTAGAAAAACTAAAAGTTGGTTCTTAGAGATGATAAATAAAATAGAAAAATCACTAGCCAGACTCATCAGGAAAAAAGGGAAGAATCAAATCAACAAAATTAGAATTGCAAATGGAGAATTCACAACAAGCATCACAGAAATACAAAGGATCATAAGAGACTACTATCAGCAGCTATATGAAAATAAAATGGACAAATTGGAAGAAATGGACAAATTCTTAGAAATGTATAATCTTCCAAACATGAACCAAGAAAAAATGGAAAATCTTACCACATCCATCAAAAGCAGGGAGATTGAAACTACAATGAAAAAATGTTAGAACAAACAAAAGCCCAGGACCAGATGGCTTCACATGTGAATACTACCAAACATTTAAAGAGCTAACACCTATCCTACTCAAAGTTTTCCATAAAATTGCAGGAGGTAAATCCCCAACCTCTTTTTATGAGGCTCCCATCACGCTAATCCCAAAACCAGCAAAGATGCCACAAGAAAGAAAAAAGTACAGGCCAATATCACTGATAAACACAGATGAAAACCCTTCAACAAAATTCTAGCCAACATAATCCAAAAACATATTCAAAAGATCAGACATCATGACCAAGTAGGCTTTAATCCCAGGGGTGCAAGCATTCTTTAATATTTTCAAATCAATCAATGTGATACACCATATTAAATAATTAAAAGATAAAAAAACATAGTATTATCCCAATAGATGTGGAGAAAGTCTTTGACAAAATTCCACATGCATTTATGATAAAAATTCTCCAGAATGCAGGCATAGAAGGAATACAACTCAACATAATTAAAGTCATATATGATAAACCCACAGCAAACATTATCCTCAAGGGTGAAAATTTGAAAGCATTTCCCCTAAAGTCAGGAACAAGACAAGGGTGCCAACTCTCACTAGTGTTATTCAACATCATTTTGGAAGCTTTAGCCATGGCAATCAGAGAAGAAAAAAATTAAAGGGAATCCAAATTGGAAAAGAAGAAGTAAGTGCTCACTGTTTGCAGAGGGCATGATCCTCTACTCAGAAAGCCCTAAAGACACACTCAGAAAATTATTAGAGCTAATCAATGACTATATAAAAGTTGGAGGATATAAAATTAATACACAGAAATCCCTTACATTTCTATATAGTAACAATAAGAAAACAGAAAGTGAAATCAAGGAAACCATTTTTTTTCTTGCATTGTGATGAAAAGAATGAAATACTTAGGAATAAAACTATTAAAGAAACAAAAGACCTATATAGAGAAAACATTAAAACATTGATGAAAGAAATCGGAGATGACACAAATAATTGAGAATAATATCATGTTCATGGAACTGAAGAATAAATAAAGTGAAAATGCATATACTTCCCAAAGCAATTCAGTGCAATCCCTAACAAGCTATCAATGGCATTTTTCACAGAACGAGAATAAATAATTCCACAATGTGTATGGAAATAGAAAAACCTCAGATAGCCAAAGCAACCTTGAGAAAGAAGAATGGAAGAGGAGGAATCAATCTGCCTGATGTCAGAGTATACTACAAAGACATCAAGACAGTATGGTACTGGCACAAAGACAGGACTAGATCAATGGAACAAAATAGAAAGCTCAGATATAAATACACACACCAATGGACACCTTATCTTTGACAAAGGATGCAAAAACATACAATGGAGAAAAGACAATCTCTTTATATTTTTTATTAGTTTTGCCATACAATGACATGATATCACCATGGGTTTACATACGCTCCCCCTCCAGATCCCCTCTCCCTCCTCCCTCCCCCAGGGAAATCTCAATGTACCAGCCCTGAGCATCAATCCTGGGCTAGCGATTGACTAGACTTATGATAATTAACATGTTTCAATGCCATTCTCCCATATCATCCCACCATTTCCCTCATCCACAGAGTCCACAAGTCTATTCTATACATCGGTGTTCATACCACCATGAATGTGCCCGATCTCATCTGATCTCGGAAGCTAAGCAGGGTCGGGCCTGGTTAGTACTTGGATGGAAGACAATCTCTTTAGCAAGTGGTGCTGGGAAAACCAGTCTACCGAATGTAACAGAGGAAAAGAGAACACTTTCTAACACCATACACAAAAATAAATTCAAAATGAATTAAAGATCCAAATTTAGTTCTAGAAACTAAAATTTCTAGAGGAAAACAAATTCAAAACACACCCTTACATAAATTCCAGCAGGATACTCTATGATGCACTTCCCAGAGTAATGGAAATACAAGCAAAATGTGAAAAACGAGACCTAAAACACATAAAAGCTTTTGCCCAATGTAGGAAACCGTGATGAAAGTGAAAAGACAGCTTTCAGAATGAGAGAAAATAATAGCAAATGAAGCTACTGGCAAAGAATAAATCTCAAATATATACAAGCAGTCGCATAGCAGAAAATTAAATGACCCAATCAAAAAAATGGGACAAAGAACTGAAAGGCCGTTTCTCCAAAGAAGACATACAGATGACTAACAAACACGTGAAACGATGGTCAGAATCACTCATTATCAGAGAAATGCAAGTCATAATCACAACGCGGGATCATCTCCCGCTGGTCAGAAAGGCTGCTATCAGAAAAGTCTACAAACAATAAATGCTGGAGAGGCTGCAGAGTATTGGAACCCTCTTACACTTTTGGTGAGAATGCAAACTAGGATGGCCTCTATGGAGAACAGTGTGGAGATTCCTTGAAAACTGGAAACAGAATTGCCATACAATCCAGAAATCCCACTGCAGGGCATACACACTGAGGAAACCAGAACAGAAAAAGACATGTATTCCAATGCTCATTGCAGCACTGTTTACATATCCTAGGATATGGAAGCAATCTAGATATCCTTCAGCATACAAATGGGAAAAAAATAGCCATGGTACATATACTCAATGGTATATTACTCAGCTATTAAAAAGAATGTATTTGAATCAGTTCTAATGAGGTGGATGATTTAGAGCCTATTATAGAGTGAACTGTCAGAAGGAAAAGCACCAATAGAACATATTAACTCATGTATATGGAAATTAGAAAGATGGTAATGATGACCACATATATGAGGCAACAAAGAGACAGAGATATAAAGAAGAGACTTTGGACTCTGTGGGAGAAGGCCAGAGTGAGATGATTTGAGAGACTAGCATTGAAACATGCATATTACCATATGTGAAATAGATCACCAGTCCATCTTTGAGGCATGACACAGGGCAATGAAAGACAGTGCACTGGAAGAACCCTGAGGGATGAGATGGGGTGGAATGTGGAACAGGTTTCAGGATGGGGAAGACATGCACACCCATGGCTGATTCAACTCATGTATGGCAAAAAACGCTGCAATATTGCAAACTAAGAAGCCTCCACTTAATAGAAATCAATTAATTTAAAAGAAAATGACTCATGTACATGCTGTCTACAAGAAAACCACTTCAGCCCCAAAGACACATATAGACTGAAAGTGAGAGGATGGAAAATATACGTCATGCAGATGGGAATCAAAAGTAATATGGAATAGCAACCCTCATATCAGACCTTAAATTAGAGACTACAAGAGATAAGGAATGACACTACGCAATGATGAAGGGATCAGTACAGAAAAAAGATATAGCAATTGTAAATATCTATGCCCCCAACATAGGTGCATGTCAATACATAAGACAAACACTAACAGACATTAAAAGAGAAAATTGATAGTGAAACAATCATAGTAGACTTTCACACCCCACTTACATAATGGACAGATCATGAAAATATAAAATTAATACAGAAACATGTCTTAAATGATTCATGCGATGAGATGGATATAGTTGATATCTTCAGGACATGCCATCCAAATGGAGAAGAATCCACATTCTTCTCAAATGCACCTGGAACATTCTTCAGGATAGACCGTATCTTGGGTTCCAAATCAAACTTTAGTAAAATTAACAAAATTGAAATCATATCAAGCATCTCCTCTGACCACAACATTATGAGTCTAGATATCAATTTAAAGAAAGAAAAATAGAAACAGAAACACATGGAGATTAAAAACAGGTTTCTAAAAAATCAACAGGTTACTGAGGAGATCAAAAATTTTCTAGAAAATAATGAAAATGAAAACATAGCAACTCAAAACCTACGTGATTTAGGAAAAGCAGTACTAAGAGGGAAGTTTACAGCAATACAATCTTAATTCCAGAACCAAGAAAAGCATCAAATACACCTCAATTGACTCTGAAACAACTGATAAAGAAGAACAACAAAATTAGCAAAAATTAGTAGATGGAAAGTAATCATGAATATTTGAGCAGAAACAAATGAAAAATAAATGAAAGAAACAATAATAAAGGTTAATAAAACTAAAAGCTGTTTCCTTGAGAAAATAAACCAACAAGAAGATGACCATTTAGCCAGACTCATCAAGAAAAGTAGAGAGAAGAATCAAATCAACAAACTTAGAAATGAAAAAGGAGAGGGTACGACAGAAAATGCAGAAATACAAGGGACTATATGAGACTATTATGAACAACTCTACAGCCATAAAATGGATGACCTGGATGAAGTGTACAGATGCTTAGAATAGCTCAATCTTCCAAAACCGAACCAGGAAGAAATAGAAATTATGAACCACCCACAATTTCAAATCGAAGTTGTGATCAAAAAATTCCCTAAAGAAGAAAGCCTTCACAGGTGAATTTTGTCAAACATTCAGAGATTAGCACATGTCTATCCTTCTAAAACTCTTTCTAAAAGTTGCAGAAGAAGGAACACTTCCAAACTCATTCCACAAGGCCACCATCACCCTGATATCAAAACCAGACAAAGACAAAACCAAAAATGTAAATGACATGCTAATATCACTGATGAACATAGGTGCAGAAATCCTCAAAAAATTTAGAAAACAATTTGATAACACATCAAAAAACATGATCAAGTTGCGTTTCTTCCAAGGATGCAAGGATTCTTCAATATTTGCAAATCAGTCAATGTGACAGACCATATTAACCAAAGCAAAGCTAAAACTAAATAGATGCAGAAAAAGCCATTGAATTAATATTTTTAAATAATTAAAAATAAATTTTAGAAAGAAATAAAGTTTAAATGACTCATATTTCCATCAACTGGTGATCGAATAAATAAAACATGCAATGCAAAATTATTTTTCCATCATATGAATGGAGTTCTTATACAAACTACTGGAGCTCTGAAATGACTTGTTAATAATAAGAAGCCAGGAATAAAAGACTGTGCATTGCATTATTCTGTTCATGTGAATGCCTATGTCTCAGATTCAGTGATTCTCTAACGACAGATAATAAAGAATGAATTCCACGGCCCAGATGAAGGGGAAAATGGAAAATGTCTGCCAACTAGAGAGTGTTTCCCTTTTGTTTTTTTCCAAACTACTGAAATCAAGTTCTATGTCCAGGAATATTGTCTTTCAAACACAAAGGAGAAGGAGATACTCTCTTATGGGGAAAAAAAATGGGGAATTCATTCTCAGCAGATACCGTGTCTGTAAGAAATGTTAAACAGAGTTATTTACACAGTATAAGATGACATTGAAAATAAACTGAGTTAAGAGTGTTATGTTGAAATTTGACAGAAAACAACAAAATTCTGGAAAGCAATAATCCTTCAATGAAAAATTAATTGAAAAAATAAATGAAAGCAAATTGAAATGAAAGTTTTATTCTTATAATTAATTGGCAAATGATAAATGTTTGTCTGGGCTTCTCCATCTTTGCTTTTCACTTATGAATCTTCATAATTAAACTGGGTTTCATGAATACAAGATTTATTTTCACTCAGCCGAAAGAATCTGCCTGCAATGCAGGTGCYGTAGCAGACATGAGTTCCATCTCTGGGTCAGGAAGATGCCCTGCAGAGAAGTAGGGCAACCCACTTCAGTGTTCTTGCCTGGAGAATCCCCGTGAACACAGGAGACTGATGGGCTTGGGCTGACAAAGGGTTGGACACAACTGCACAAGTAAGCAACAACCTAACAGAAACTCTGAAGATGCTAGAAATAGATGAGAAAATTCTCAGCCTAAACAAAGCAAAACAAACAAGCAAAAAACCTGGATTGTAGAGCTGAATTATAAAAGGTTTTAGGCAATAAAATGTCTCCGAACAGTAGTGTAAACAGTGTATTCCACACAAGAGAGAGGAGTAATTTTTAATGCTCACTCAATAGAACAACATTCTAGTTACAGTCATAAATTAAAGGAAATAAAAATGTCAAGAAAATGAACATAGTATAAAATTTATTGATCATTTTATATCTAGTTAATACTGTAAAACCATGAGGGAATTTTTAAGAAGAAACATGTGAAAGTTTAAACAGCCCCTGATGAAAAGAGCTGGACATGACTGAGCGACTGAACTGAAGCAGCCCCTATGTATGCAATTTTATTTTTTTTGATAATGTCAAAATGACTGACAATTAAGAATGAATCTCATTTTAAAACATATTTTTCAATTTCAGCAGGATATTCAAATATAATATTTTTCAAGCTATAAAAGGTTTTATGTTATAGTGAATATTTTGTTTCACTGATATTTAGACACAAATAAAATCATATTGTGTGTCTTTACCTTGATGGTTTGTAGTATCACTGTCCATTTAAAATCAACTCTTCGAATGTGGGGTGTGGCAAGTTCTCAGGTCACATACTATTGAAGCCTGGCTTGAAGAATTTTGAGCATTACCTTGCTAGCATGTGAAATGAGTTCAGTTGTGCAATCATCTGAACCTGTTTGGCATTGCCTTTCTTTGGGACTGAAATGGAAACTGAACTTTTCCAGCATGGTGGGCACTACCAAGTTCTCCAAACTTGCCTTCATATTGAGTGTGGCACCTTCTTTTAGGATTTGAAATACCTCAGCTGGAATTCAATCACCTCCACTAGTCTTGTTCCAAAGGCTGCTTCCTAACACTCACTTGACTTTGCAGTCTAGCATGTCTGTGTTCTCAGATTAGAAAAATCAATATAGTAAAATGAATATACCACCCAAAGTGAGCTATAGATTAAAGGTAATTTGTATCAAACTACCAATCTGTAATTTTCACATAGCTAGAATCAATAACTTCACAATTTGTGTGGAAACACCAAAGACCCTGAAAGCAATCTTGAGAAGGAAGAACTGAGCTTGAGGAAACAACCTGCCCAACTTCAGATGATGCTACAAAGCTACAGTTATCAATGCAGTTTGATACTGCACAAAAACAGAAATACAGACCAATGGAACAAGGTAGAAAACCCAGAGATAAACCCACACACTTATGGGCAGCTTTTCATTGATAAAAGAGGAAAGAATTTTCTATGCAATGGAGAAAAAAAGTTTCCTCATAAAAGTGATGCTGGGAAAACTGGTCAGCTATGAGTAAAAGAATGGCATCATACACAAAACAAACATCATACACAAAAATAAAATAAACAGATTAAAGAGCTAATTGTAAGACCAGAGACTATAAAACTCTTAAAGGAAAACATAGGTAAAGCATACTCTGAGATAAATCACAGCAAGAGCCCTTATGAACCACCTCCTAGAGTAACAGGAATTAAAAACAAACACCGGGATGACCCAGAGGGATGGAATCAGGAGGAAGGAGGGAGGGGGGGTTCCGGAAGGGGAACACATGTATACCCATGGCAGATTCATGTCAACGTATGGCAAAATCAACAGTATAATATATAGAAAATAAATATAATAACAAATAAAAAACCAATGAAGGCGAAAGAAAAATAATAAAGGAAACACAAGTGGTAAACAAAAAGTTTGCACAGTGAGGGAATTTTTAACATGGTAAAAAGATGACCCTCAGAATGGGAGAAAATAGCAACAAATGAAACAACTGATGGAGGATTAATCTCCAAAAAAGAAGCAACTCATTCAGCTCCATACCAAAAAAAGGAAGCACCCCAATCAAGAGGTGTGCAGGGCATTTAGAGAAGCAGACATTTGTTTGAGAAGACATACATATGGCTAATAAACACATAAAAATATGCTCAGTATCCTTCATTATTAGAGAAATTCAAATCAAAACTACAATATGAGAGAAAAAGATGGCAGAGGAGTAAGTGGATGTGGAGCAAATCTATCTCTACAGATACAGCAATAATACATCTTCAGGTATGTATTCTGATACATCAGGTATTTATTCTGATATTTCAGAAGTGCATTCAGAACACCAGTTGAGAGTATACAGGAGAACCTGACTTACGGAAAAGCGTATATAGAACCACACAAAACTCAGTAGAACAAAGGAACTAGGGGGTGGGTGGGAAACAGGAGTGTTACTAGGAATGGACTGTCCCTCAGTGGGATGGGGAACTGAAGAAGGATCCAACCCCCATATGTGGCAATTGTCTGAGTCAGAGGAGAAGTGCTTAAGACTGAGAGTGAGACAACTGATCTGTGAAGCCTAAAGGAAATGATAAATGCACACTCCTTGCTGCAGCCATATGTACCCGAGACAGGGATACAGGTGCCCTAGAAGGTGCAGTGGCTGGAAGCTTGAGCTTAGGGATTGCGAAGTAATCCAAGGGTAAGGGATGCTGTTAAATGTGGAGAGATGGACTGAGGGGATGTGAGGCAGAGTGTGGTGGGAAATGCCAGTGGAGGAAAACCAGGCAGCCAAGAAAGCAAGGGAATACTATTGAGTTGTGTGTACATGGTGGAGCCATCACTATAGCCTCTCTGCCCCAACAGGCCAGCATAGGCAGGTGAGTAATAGAGCGGCTGACCCATTAAACACTTGACACAGTTAAATACAGAGTAGGACCCCACCCAGGGTCCATTAAGTGACTGATGGGCCGAAATGCAGATAAGATTCCAGCCAGGGGGAGGGGGGCTTCCATGTGCCTGATGTGCTGAACAACAGGGCAAGAGAGCCCTCTAAATGCCTGAAGGGGTGGAGCAATGGAGAAAGACTAACCAAAGAGGCCTTCTCATCACCAGCTACCAGGGGTTCAAATACAGGCTTCGATAGGGCCATAACTTCTGCAGTTGAGGCAGTCTATGTCCCTGCAGTCTTGACGCTGCCAGGGCCCCATGACCCAAGCAACTTTGCCACCTTCATGCTCAACCCTCACTGGGGCAGAGCTGCCACAGGCAGAAAGAGTGTCTTGCATCTATATACATGGGGCAGTGTCAGTCATGTCCAATTCTTTGCCACCATGTGGTCTGAGGCCTGCCAGGCTTCTCTATCAGGGGGGCGTCTCCAAACAAGAATACTGCTGTGTATTATCTGATACTGGAGTGTGGTTGCCATACTCTTCTAGAGCATGATATTTCGTGCTGCCCTAGCTGCCAACTCCCCTGAGTAGCTGCCAGAAGCCATGTGATCCAAGCAGATGTACCACCACTGCCCCTTGCCTTCTGGGTCAGACCCAAATTTTCCAGGGCAGCCTCAGGAGCAAACCCTAGTGGATGACTCACATGCAGAGGTGGAAATAAAATCACAATTGGAACCCAGGGGCAGTGTGTCTAAGGAAGAAGACCCAAAATCTTCTCACCATCTATAAAGCTGCAGATTAAAATCCATGTGATCCACTAGGCAAGCCCTATGTCTACAAAAGATGTGAAAGGACATTGAGAACTCCCATAAAGGAAAACACACTACTTCTGATAGCTGTACAAACTGGAGACATGAACACACAGGAGTAGGACCAGATTAGAATCGGAGGCTCTACCACAGCATGTCCAGAGACGAGCACAGTGTTTGAGAACATTGTAGGGAGTTGAGGTGAATTGTGGTTCCCAGTGAAGGAAAGGACCCTGACAGCAGTGACTCAAGAAAAAAAAATATATATTATTATTACGTTTTGAGTCATCTACAGTTTTTATGGATGGATTTTTCTTTTCCATCCCCACTCTGCTCTGTTGTAGTTATCAAGATTAATGTAACTATAGAATCTAACTATGTTTTGTTGTTTTTTTAATCACAATTTTTGTTGGTTTTATACACCTCTGCCTCTTCGTTGGGCTTTTACAGTTCCGTTGAGGTTTCCTTTATTCTTTCTTTTTTTTTCGTTTTTTTTTAATTGTTTTTGCCATACATTGTCATGATATCACCATGGGTTTACATATGCTTCCCCTCCGGAACCTCCTTCCCTCCTCCCTCCCCCCCGGGAAATCTCGCTGCACCAGTCCCGAGCATCAATCCTGGGCTGGCGATTGATTAGACAGATGACAATTAACATGCTTCAATGCCCTTCTCCCATATCATCCCACCCTTACCCTCATCCACAAAGTCCACGAGTCTATTCTATACATCTGCGTTCCTTTTGTTGTCTCCCATGTTGGGTTCTCGTTACTGTCTTTCTAAATTCCATATATATGCATTAATATACTGTATTGTTGTTTTTGCTTCTGGCTTACTTCACTCTGGATAATGGGCTCCAGTTTCGTCCATCTGAGTAGAATTGCTTCAAATGAATATTTTTTAATGCTGAGTAGTATTCCATTGTGTATATGTACCACAGCTTTCTTACCCATTAGTCAGTTGATGGGCATCTACGTTGCTTCCATGTCTTGGCTATTGTAAACAGTGCAGCGATGAGCATTGGGGTACACGTGGCTCTTTCAATTCTGGTTTCCTTGGTGTATATGCCCAGCAGTGTGATTGCCGGGTCATATGGCAGGTCTATTTGCAGCTTTTTAAGGAACCTCCACACTGGTTTCCATAGTGGCTGTACTAGTTTGCATTCCCACCAACAGTTTAAGAGGGTTCCCTTTTCTCCACATCCTCTCCAGCATTTATTGCTTGTAGACTTTTGGATGGCAGCCATTCTGACTGGTGTAAAGTGGTACCTCATTGTCGTTTTGATTTGCTTTTGCACAACAAAGGAAACTATAAGCAAGGTGAAAAGACAGCCTTCAGAATGGGAGAAAATAATAGCCAATGAAACAACAGACAAACAATTAATCTCAAAAATATACAAACAACTCCTGCAGCTCCATTCTAGAAAAATAAATAACCCAATTAAAAAGTGGGCCAAAGAACTTAACAGACATTTCTCCAAAGAAGATATAAAAATGGCTAACAAACACATGAAAAGATGCTCCTTTTTTTCTTTTTATTTCTTTTATTTTCCTTTTCTCTTTTTGAAAATTTTAAGTACTTTAAACCTATTATTGCTCTTTATACATTTATTCCTTTTTTGTCTTCTTATTATCCTTTCCCCTTACAGTTAATCCTTAAAGTATGTAAATCTTCTATATATACATCTATTTAACTTTTCATATCTATTCTTTCTTTGGTTTCCTCCCATCATATTACCAAGTTTTGTTTTCATTGCTTTATTCCCCACTTGGCACCTTGCTTTAGTTTTGTTACTAGTTTCTACTCTAAATGCTTTTCTTCTTAACTTGTAGATATATTTTTTTGTTTCCTTTGTTCACTGAGTTAATTAGTCGAACTCTATTTTTGTTGGACTTTTCTTTTGCTTATGGGTGTATACCTGTATGTTTATATTCCATTATTTTATTATTTGTCTGATTTTGTAACTGTCACTTGTCTGTGATTCATCTTTGGCTGTTTTTTTTGGGTATTCCATTTACTCATCCCATTTACTGCCATAGCAAACCACTTGTGGTATCCTTGTTCCTAATTAGAGATCAAGCCTTTGGAGTGGGAGCACTGACTCCAAGACCTTAGAGTACCAGAGAAATAACCCAAGGGAGTATGAAATAGTGAGAACTCCCACAAAGGAATCCACCTGATACAAGACCTGGCACCATCCAACTACCAGGAGCACCCTGAGCAGGACGGCTCATCCAAAGGACAAACAAATAAAATATACAAACCCAGCAATCAGCAGACAGGATTACCACCATGCTCAGTCTTGCCCATCAGAGAAAAAACAAACAAACTCAGTTCAAATCTCACTCTATATGAAGCCTACACAAACCACTGGATCAACCTTAGGAGGGCAGAAACAAAAAGGAAGAAAGAATACAACCTTAAACTTGGGAAAATCAGACCTCATACACAATAAGGTTGAAAAAAATAATGAAAAGGCAGAGAAATACTGCATAAATGAAGGTACAAGATGGAAACACCGAAGCCCAAATAAATGAAGGGGAAATAGGCAAACGAATTCTGAAAAATAATTCAGAATAATGATAGTAAAGATGATCAAAAACCTTGAGAAGAAAATGCAAGAATCAGTTGACAGAGATCTGGAAGAATCAAAGACAAACAATACAAATGATCCAATTATTGAAGATTAAAATACTCTAGAAGGAATCAATAGCAGAATAGATGAAGTAGAAGAATGAATCAGTCAACTGGAAGATGAAATGATGGAAATAACTTCTGAAGAGCAGAATGAGGTTAACAGTATTGAGAGAACTGATGATAGTCTAAGAGACATCAGGTGCCATATCAAAAGCAGCAACATTTGAATTACAGGATTCCAGAAGAGTGACGGTATTCATTTTTTTTGAAGAGATTGTAGTTGAAAATTTCCCCTACATGGAAAACGAAATAGTCAATCAAGTCCAACAGGTTTATAAAGTTCCATACAGGATAAATCCAAGGAGAAACATGCCAAGATGTTTCTCATGTGGATGTTTCATCAACCACATGATGATCTAACTAACAACGATTAAACAAAGAAACAATATTAAAAGCAGCAAGAGAAAAGCAACAAGTAACATAAAAGGGAAATCCCTATACATTTAGCAGCTTATCCTTCAGCAGAAACTCTGCAGGCCAGGAAGGAATGGAAGAATATATTAAAGTATTAAAAGGGAAAAAATACAAACAAAGTTACTTTAGCAAGAAAGAATCTCAATAAAGTTTATGGAGAAATCAAACGCTTTTCAGATAAGCAAAAGTTAAGAGAACTCGCTATTAACAAACCAGCTTTACAACAACTGTTAAAGGGACCTACATAGCCAAGAAATACAACAGAAGAAAAAAGATCTATAAAATCAAGCCCAAATTAAGAAAATGGAAACAGGAACCTATATAGCAATAACAACTTAAAATGTAAATGGAACAAATACTTCAAACAAAGGCAAAACCTGGCTGAATGGATTTTAAAAAGACCCAAATACATGCTGTGCACATGAAAATCATTTCAGACCTTAAAACCTATATAGATTGAAAATAAGAGGGTGGAGTAATACATACCATCCACATGGAAAGCAAAAGAAAGCTGGAGTAGCAAACCTCATGTCAAACAAAGTATACCTAAAAGTAAAGAATAATTCAATAGATAAGGGAGGACACTACATAATGATCAAGGGATCAATATAAGAGGAAGACAAAACAATTGTAAATATCTATATGTATCCAAAATAGAAGCAATTCAATACATAAACAAACACTAAAAGACATAAAAGGAGAACTTGACAGTAACACAGTAATAGTAGGAGCCATTACCACCCCACTCACATCAATGTATTGATCGTCAAGCTAGGAAATTAACAAGGAAACAGAAGTCTTTTTAAATTTTTTTAATTATTGTAACAAATGCAAGAAAGATTTTGTTCTCTGCATTATTGTGTTGGTTTTCCAATACATTTTCATGGATCTGCCATGGGTATACATGTGTTCCCCGTCTAGAAGTCCCCTCCCACCTCCCTCCCGATTCCATCCTTCTGGGTCATCCCAGTGCACCAGCCCTGAGCACCCTGTACCAAACATCAAATTTGGGCTGGCAATTCATTTCATATATGATATTTTACATGTTTCAATGTCATTCCTATTTCATCCCACCCTTGCCATCTCCCATTGAGTCCATAAAACTGTTCTATATATCTGTCTCTTTTTCTGTCTTACATACACAGTTATCATTACCATCTTTCTAAATTCCATATATATGTGTTAGTACACTGTATTATTGTTTTTCCTTCTGGATTCCTTCACTCTGTATAATAGGCTCCAGTTTCATCCACCTCATTAGGACTGATTCAATTATATCCTATTTAATGGCTGAGTAATATTCCACTGTGTATAAGTACCACAGCTTCCTTAGCCATTTGTCTACTGATGGACATCTAGGTTGCTTCCATATCCTGGCTATTTCAAACAGCATGGTGATGAACAGTGGGGTATACGAGTCTCTTTCAGTTCTGGTTTCCTAGCTGTGTATGCCCAGCAGTGGGATTGCTGGACCATATGGCAGTTCTGTTTCTAGTTTTTAAAGGAATCTCCACACTGTTCCCATAGTGGCTGTACTAGTTTGCATTCCCACCAACAGTGCAAGATGGTTCTCTTTTCTCCACACCCTCTCCAGAATTTATTCCTTGTAGACTTTTGGATGGCAGCCATTCTGACTGGTGTAAAATGGTATCTCATTGTGGTTTTGATGTGTATTACTCTGATAATGAGTGACACTGAGCATCTATTCATATGTTTGTTAGCCATCTGTATGTCTTCTTTGCAGAAATGTCTGTTTAGTTTTTTGGCCCATTTTTTGATTGGGTCATTTGTTTTTCTGGAATTGAGCTGGAGGAGTTGCTTGTATATTTTTGAGATTAATTCTTTGTCTGTTGCTTCATTTGCTATTATTTTCTCCCATTCTGAAGTCTGTCTTTTTACCTTGCTTATAAGTTTCCTTTGTTGTGCAAAAGCTTTTAATTTTAATTAGGTCCCATTTGTTTATATTTGCTTTTATTTCCAGTACTTTGGGAGGTGGATCTAGAGGCTCCTGCTGTGATTTACTTTGCAGAGTGTTTTGTCTATGTTTTCCTCTAGGAGTTTTATAGTTTCTGGTCTTTTATTTAGCTCTTTAATCCACGTTGAGTTCATTTCTGTGTACAGTGTTGGAAAGTGTTCTAGTTTCATTCCTTTACAAGTGGTTTATCAGTTTTCTCAGCACCAATCGTTAAAGATATTTTTTTCTCCGTTGTATATTCTTGCTTCCATTGTCAAAGTTAACGTGTCCATAGGTGCATGGATTTATCTCTGGGCTTTCTATTTTGTTCCATTGATCTATATTTCTGTCTTTGTGCCAGTACCATACTGTCTTTAAGACTGTGGCTATGTAGTATAGCCTAAAGTCAGGTAGGTTGATTCTTTGAGTTCTAGCCTTCTTTCAAAAGATTGCTTTGGCTATTAAAGCTTTTCTGTGTTTCCATACAAAGTGTGAAATTATTTGTTCTAGGTCTCTAAAAAGACTGCTGATAGCTTGAAAGGAATTGCATTGAATGCACAGATTGCTTGTGGTAGTAAACTTATTTCACTATTTTGATTCTTGTGATCCATGAACACGGTATATTTCTCCATCTATTTTTGTCCTCTTTGATTTCTTTCATCAGTGCTTTATAGTTTTCTGTATATAGGTCTTTTGTTTGTTTAGGTAGATATATTCCTAGGCTTTTTTGTTTGTTTGTTTTTATGGTGAATGGAATTGTTTCCTTAATTTCTCTTTCTGTTTTCTCATTGTTAGTATTTAGGAATGCAAGGGGTTTCTATGTGTTGATTTTATATCCTGCAAATTTCCTATAAACATTAATTAGTTCTAGTAATTTTCTGCTTGTGTTTTTGGGGTTTTCCTTGTAGAGGATCATGTCATCTGCAAACTGTGAGAATTTTACTTCTTTTTTTCAAATTCTGATTATTTCTTATTTCTTTGGCTGCTCTGATTGCTGTGGCCAAGACTTCCAAAACTTTGTTGAATAGTAGTGGTGAGAGTGGGCACCCTTGTCTTGTTCCTGACTTTAGGGGGAATGCTTTCAATTTTTCACCTTTGAGGCTAATGTTTGCTGTGGATTTGTCATATATAGCTTTTATTATGTTGAGGTATATTCCTTCTATTCCTGCTTTTTGGAGAGTTTTTATCACAGATGGATGTTGAGGTTTCTCACAGGCTTTCTCTGCATCTATTGAGATAATCATGCGGTTTTTATCTTTCAATTTGTTAATGTGATGTATTACATTGATTGGTTTGCAGATATTGAAGAGTACTTGCATCCCTGGGATAAAGCCTACTTGGTCATGATATATGATCTTTTTCATGTTTTGTTGGATTCTGTTTGCTGGAATTTTGTTAAGGATTCTTGTATCTATGTTTATCAGTGATATGGGCCTGTAGTTTTATTTTTTGTGGCATCTTTGTTGGGTTTTGGTATTCAGGTGATAGTGGCCTCATAGAATGAGTTTGGAAGTTTACCTTCCTCTTCCATTTTCTGGAAGACTTTGAGTAGGATAGGTGTTAGCTCTTGTCTAAATTTTTGGTAGAACTAAGCTGTGAAGCGATCTGGTCCTTGGCTTTTGTTTGTTGGAAGACTTCTGATTACACTTTCAATTCCCATTCTTGTGATGTGTCTGTTAATGTTTTCAATCTCTTCCTGGTTTACTTTGAAAAGTTTTACTTTTCTAAGAGTTTGTCCATTTCTTCCAAGTTGTCCAGATTATTTGCATATAGTTCCTGATAATAGTCTCTTATGATCCTTTGTATTTCTGTGCAGTCTGTTGTAACTTCTTTTTCATTTCTAATTTTGTTGACTTGGTTTCTCTCCCTTTGTTTCTTGATGAGTCTGGCTAATGGTTTGTCAATTTTATTTATAGTCACAAAGAACCAGCTTTTGGCTTTGCTGATTTTTACTATTGTCTCTTTTGTTTCTTTTGCATTTAATTCTGCTCTGATTTTCAAGATTTCTTTTCTTCTACTAACACAGGAGTTCTTCATATATTTCTTTACTAGTTGTGAGTGGGGTATTAAAGTCTCCCACTATTATTGTGTTACTGTTATTTCCCCCTTTCATTCTTGTTTGCATTTGCCTTACATATTGCAGTGCTCCTATGTTGGGTGCATAGTTATTTATAATTGTTCTATCTTCTTTTTGGACTGATACTTTGATCCTTATGTAGTGTCCATCTTTATCTCTTTTCACACCCTTTATTTTAAAGTCTAATTTATCTGATATGAGTATTGCTACTCCTGCTTTCTTTTCTTCTCTATTTGCTGAAATACCATTTTCCAGCCCTAAACTCTCAGTCTGTATGTGTCCCTTGTTTCCAAGTGGGTCTCTTGTAGACAACATATATAAGGATCTTGTTTTTTTATCCATTCAGCCAATCTTTGACTTTTGGTTGGGACATTCAACCCATTTCTATTTAAGGTAATTATTGATAAGTATGATCCCATTACCATTTACTTTATTGTTTGGGTTTGAGATTATACACCCTATCCATGTTTCGTGTCTCGGGAAGAACCTTTAGCATTTGTTGGAGTGCTGGTTTGGTGATCCTGTATTCTCTCAGCTTTTACTTGTCTGTAATGCTTTTGATTTCTCCTTCAAATTGAATGATAATTTGCATGTTTTAATGTCATTCTCTTATATCATGCCACTCTTGCCCTCTCCCATAGAGTCCAAAAGACTGTTCTATACATCTGCGTCTTTTTTGCTGTGTCACATATAGGGTTATCATTATCATATTTCTAAATTCCATATATATGTGTTAGTATACTGTATTGTTGTTTTTCTTTTTGGCTTCCTTCACTCTGTATAATAGGCTACAGTTTCATCCACCTCAGTAGAATTATCATATGTGAAATGAATTGCCAGACCAGGTTGATGCTTGATACAGGGTGCTCAGGGCTGGTGCAGTGGGATGACCTAGAGAGATGGAATTGGGAGAGAGGTGGGAGGGGGGTTATGGAAGGGGAACACATGTATTACACCCATGGCGGTTTCATGTCAATGCATGGCAAAATCAACATGATAATGTAAATAAAAGTAAATAAATAAATAAAATTTAATAAAAAAGAGAAAGTAATGTAAAGGGGAAAAAAATTGAATGTGATCCTTGCAGGGTACAGTAATCGGAGTTGTAGATTATTTTCTTTCATACTTTAAGTATGTCCTGCCATTCCCTTCTGGCCTGAAGCATTTCTATTAAAAGATCAGCTGTTATCCTTATGGGATTCCCCTTGTGTGTTATTTGTTATATTTTCTTTGCTGTTTTTAATATTTGTTCTTTGTGTTTGATATTTGTTAACTTGGTTAATATGTGTCTTGGGGTGTTTCACCTTGTATTTATCCTGTTTGGGACTCTCTGGGTTTCTTGGACTTGGGTGATTATTTCCCTCCCCATTTAAGGGAAGTTGTCAACTATTATCTCCTCAAGTATTTTCTGATGATCTTTCTTTTTGTCTTCTTCTTCTGGGACTCCTGTGATTCGAATGTTGTTGTGTTTACCATTGTCCCAGAGGACTCTGAGGTTGTCCTCATTTCTTTTAATTCTTTTTTTCTTTTTTCCTCTCTCTTTCATTTATTTCTACCATTCTATCTTCTACCTCACTTATCCCATTTTCTTTTTTCTTATTTATTTATTTTTTTACATTATCGTGTTGGTTTTGCCATACATTGACATCAATCCACCATGCATATATATGTGTTCCCCTTTCAGAACCCCTTCCCACCTTCCTCCTGATTCTATCTCTCTGCGTCATCCCAGTGCACCAGTCGTAAGAACACTGTATCTAGTATCAAACCTTAGCTGGTGATTGATTTTACATATGATAATTTATATGTTTTCTATCTCTGTTATTCTACTGTTAGTTCCCTCTAGGGTGTTTTTTATCTCATTTATTGCATTACTCATCACATTTTGACTTTTTAAAATTTCTTCTTCATCCTTGTTTAACCTTTCTTGCATCTTCTTGATTCTTGTCTCTAGGTCACTTATCTGTAACTCCAATTTGTTTTCAAGATTTTGGACCATTTTCACTGACATTATTAGGAATTCTTTATCAGGTAGATTCCCTATCTCCTCCTCTTTTGTTTGGTTTGGAGAGCATTTATCCTGTTCCTTTACAGGCTGGGTATTTCTCTGCCTTTTCACTTTTTTATATTGCTGTGTTACTTCTTTATTGTGGAGGTTCCTCGCAGTGGGTGGGGTTGGATGAGTGGTTTGTCAAAATTTCCTGGTTGGGTAAGCTTGTGTTGGTGTTCTGATGGGTGGATCTGGATTTCTTCACTCTGGAGAGCATGACGTGTCCAGTAAAGAGTTTTGGAATGTCAGTGGGCTTGGTGTGACTTTGGGCAGCCTGTATATTGAAGCTCCAAGCTATGTTCCTGTGTTGCTGGTGAATTTGCATGGTATATCTTACTCTGGAACTTTTTGGCTCTTGGGTGGTGTTTGTTTTCAGTGTTGGTATGGAGGTGTTTGATTAGCTCCTATCAATTAATGCTTCCCAAATTCAGGAGTTCTCTGGTAGTTCAGGATTTGGGCTTAGGCCTCCTGCCTCTGGTTTTCAGCCTTATTCTTACAG
Organism: Antilocapra americana; assembly: GCA_007570785.1. Lineage (NCBI taxonomy): Eukaryota > Metazoa > Chordata > Mammalia > Artiodactyla > Antilocapridae > Antilocapra > Antilocapra americana. Next base: position 60,530 of record ML661375.1, read on the forward strand.
AAGCCTCAGGACTCCTCCATCTATACAGTACTGGTTTGTAGAACATCTAGGCCAATGATGAAAAGTTTCTCCACAGTGAGTGACACCCAGCGAAATACCCAGAGTTACATGCAGAGGAGAAGAGGGAGGGGGCAGATAGAGGTGACAAGAAGGAGAAGAGAGGAGGCATATAGAGGTGACAAGAAGGAGAAGAGAGGAATCAAACAAGGAGAGAGTGCACTAGCCAGTGATCACTTGCCTATGTGCTTTCCACAGTCTGAATCCCTCAGAGACGTTCATAGATTTATACTGAAAAGAGAAGAGGGAGGAAGGAGACAGAGGTGGCCAGGGGGAGAAAAGGGGGAGTCAGAAGGAGAGAAACAGATCCAGCCAGTAATCAGTTACCTAAATGTTCTTCACAACACGTAACACTCAAAGAGATTTACAGAGTTGGATAGAGAAGAAAAGGAGGAGGGGAGAGATAGAGGTGACCAGGTGGAAAAAAAGGGGGAGTCAAAAATGAGGAGAGAGCAATCGAGCCAGTGATCTCACTCCCAAGTAAAAATGGGTACTTAAGAATGGGTTCTTAAAGATACAAACTTGATATCAAATACTTAAAAGCATAGATTAAAGGCTAGATACTCAAAACACAATTTACAAAAAGAAAGAAAGAAAAAAATAAAAAGCGAGGGGGGAAAACAAGTGAACAACAACAAAAGCAAAAAAAAATTAAAAAACGGAATCACAGAAATTCTTACATATAAATATGAAGTCTGCCAAAAAAACTAGGGTCTTCAAATTTTTTTGGAGGGGGTGCTAGGTAATAGATAGTTATAAAGATGAAAATTGAAAGAGTTATAGGGGATTTAAAAATAAAAATAATAAAATTAGAATAAAATTTAAAATAGTAATAAAAAAAAGGTAAAAATTTAAAAGATCATCATGGTAAACTATATCTAGGGCTTTCTCTGGAGCTGTTGCATACAATGTGGGGTCAGTTCATTTTCAGATAGTTCCTTGGCCTGGCTCGTATGTCTCAGGCTCTATAGGCTCCTCCCTATGTAGTCAATGCTAACTGCAGGGATCTAATCTACTATTCCTGTCATTACCAAAATAGTTTCCCCTGATTATTTTAGCTTCTTCTGTTGGCTGGACTCTTCAATATCTATTTCCCACCCTGACACAAAAGGGTGGTAGTGATCACTGTTTTAGGCTCACTTGTTCAGTCATGCTTGGGGAGAGAGGAACACTGCAAACAAATATCACTGGCGTATGCTCACAGGGATTCAGCCACACTGGGGTTTGTCCCTGCTCATGGTGTGTTTGCTTTCTCAGCCCACACTGCTCAGGCTCTTGGTTGCTCCACCGGGAGCTGCCTGAGGGGAACTGCTTGCACTTCCCAGGTCTGAGAAGCCCAGTGTGGTTGCAGCCTGTGACCTCTCCCACCCCCTTTCCCAGCTGCTCGGTTTTGTTTTCTGGATGTGCAAATGGGTGCGCCTTCTCTGGTGTTTGGAGAGCAGATCTCTGGCAGCGACCATCCAGAATCAAAAGAAGTCTTGTTTAGCAAGGTTTGATATAGGATGCCTGTCTGGGGCAGCGATTGGACCTGTGGCTCTGGCTGCCCTTCCCTACTTGTCTTCTGTGGGGGATGGGCCAGTCCACAGCCCGCAGTCAAATAGCTCTCCCCAGCCCTTTGTTCTGTGTGTGGGCCTGGTGGTGGCTTTTCCCAGGAAAGCTATTCCACAGTCTAGGTTGTTGTCTCAGGCTAGTTCTCTCAGCTTGCCCTCAGGGCATTCAGTCTGAGTTCTTACCCAAAGCAGTGCAACCTGCCTCTCCCTGACCAAACCATGCTTGCTAGTGTTGAGGTGGGGCATCTGGGCTGCAGCTTCGCTGGGAGTTGCAGTTAGGTAACTTATGTGTTTTAATTATTTATTTATTTTTGCTCCAGGTTATTTTGTCCTCTGAGACTCAAAACAGATCTGCTGGGGAGAATGTTTCCTGGTGTTTGGAAACCTCTCTCTTTTTTAAAACTCCCTTCCTGGGACAGATCTCCACCTCTGACTCTTTTGTCTCTCTCTCTCTGTTTATTGTTTATATTTTGTCCTACCTCCTGTCAAAGAAAATGGACTACCTTTGGGGGTGCCTGATATCCTCTGCCAGCATTCAGAAGTTGTTTTTTGGAGTTTGCTCTGCTTTTAAATGTTCTTTCAGTGTATTTGTTGGGGGAGAAAGTCGTCTCCCTGTCCTATTACTCTGCCATCTTAGGATTGCCTAGAGTTTCAGCTTCAACATCAGTCCCTCCAATGAACATTCAGGACTGGTTTCCTCTAGGATGGACTGGTTGGATCTCCTTGCTATCCAAGTGACTCTCAAGAGTCTTCTCCAATGACAGTTCAAAAGCACCAATGCTTTCATGCTCAGATTTCTTTATAGTCCAACTCTCACATCCATACATGACTACTTGAAAAACCGTACCCTTGACAAGGGGGACTTTGTTGACCAAGTAATCTCTCTGATTTTTAAAATGCTGTCTAAGTTGTTCATACATTTTCTTCCAAGGAGCGAGTGAATTTTAATTTTGTAGCTGCAGTCACCATCTTCAGTGATTTTGGAGTCCAAAAAAAATATTACAGATTGCCACTTTAACCCATCTTTTTGCCATGAAGTTATGGGACCAGATTCCATGATGCTACTTAAATAAATGTTGAGTTTTAAGCCAGATTTTTCACTCTCCTCTTTCACTTTCATCAAGAGGCTCTTTAGTTCTACTTCATTTTCTGCCATAAGGGTGGTGTCTTATGAATATCTGAGATTATTGATATTTCCTCTAGATTGGAATCAATCTAGGATTCCAAGACTGGAATCTTGATTGATTCCTAGGCTAGCATTTCTCACGATGAACTCTGCATAGGAGTTAAGCAAGCAGGGTGACATCTATACAGCCTTGATGTGCTCCCTTCCTGATTTGGAACCAGTCGACTGTTCCATGTCCAGTTCTGTCTGTTGCTTTCTGACCTACATATAGATTTCTCAAGAGGCATGTCAGGTGGCCTGGCAATACTGCCTCTTTCAGAATTTTCCAGTGTTGTTATCTGCACAGTCAAACAGTTTGGCATAGTCAATAAAGAAGAAATAGATGTTTTTCAGGAACTGTTTCTCTTTTTTCAATTATCCAGCACATGTTGGCAATTTGATTTCTGGTTCCTCTGCTTTTTTGAAAACCAGCTTGAACATCTGGAAGTTCATGGTTCATGTATTGCTGAAGTCTGGCTTGGAGAATTTTGAGCATTACTTTGCTAACATGTGCTGCTGCTAAGTCGCTTCAGTCTTGTCCAGTTCTGTGAGACCCCATAAATGGCAGCCCACCAGGTTCGACTTTCCCTGGGATTCTTCAGGCAAGATTATCAGAGTGGGTTCCCATTTCCTTCTGCAATGAATAAAATTGAAAAGTGAAAGTGAAGTGGCTTGCTCATGTCCGGCTCTTCACGACCCCATGAACTGTAGCCTATCGGGCTCTTCCATCCCTGATATTTTCCAGGCAAGAGTGCTGCTAGCATGTGAAATGAGCTCAACTGTGTGGGAGTTTGAGCATTCTTTGGCATTGCTATTCTTTCAGATTGGAATGAAAACTGAATTATTCCTGTCTGGTGACCACTGCTCAGTTTTCCAAACTTGCTGGCATATTGAGATCAGCACTTTCACAGCATCGTCTTTTAGGATTTGAAATAGCTCAACTGGAATTCCATCACCTCCACTAGCTTTATTCATAGTGATGCTTCCTAAGGCCCACTTTACTTCACATTCCAGGATGTCTGGCTCTAGGTGAGTGATCACACCATTGTGATTCTCTGGGTGGTGAAGTTCATTTTTTGTATAGTTCTTTTGTGCATTCTTGCCACCTCTTCTTAATATCTTCTGCTTCTATTAGGTGCTTACCATTTCTGTCCATTATTGCACCCATCTTTGCATGAAATCGTAATACTGTGAAAATTGACATTTGCTATATATTGACTACTGTGAAGAATACCAAGTGCCTAGTAAGTTATATGTTATCTGCTAACATTATTTCCTTCATATTTGTGGTTTCTGTAGATTACTCAGATATCACCTGTGGAGCACAGATATGAAGCTGTCAAGATTGGCAAGAAATAAATCCACTGGGGGCACAATCAAGGCAAGGAAAAAAATGTGTACAGCATTTGAAGCAAGAGTTTGGTGGAAAATGATACATTCTGTTTTTCACCTGTTGAGATTTTTGCCTACCTAGGTTACATTTTTCCCCTTGCATCTCAGGAGTCTGTTCAGGTCAATTTGAAAACTCTCTTCTAGGAAAAAAACAGAAAAATGTAAAAGCTAAATTAGGATTACACTTTGAAATAGAAACTGTAGAATATAGAGGCTCAAGAATTTTTCATTGTTTATTCAGTGTTAATCTATTTAGAGAATGGCCCTGGAAGCCACAGGTTTAAGTGTGACAAAAAGCAATGCAATGAGTTCACACTCAGATCATTCATTTTTTAGGAAACTCAGAGGTTTCTTTCTTTCTGTTTTTTTTTCCTCTTTACATCATAGTGTTGGTTTTACCATACATTGACATGAATCTGCCCTGGGTTCTTAGGAAACGTATGCTAAGCTTCTTTACCCTGCCTTTCCCAAGGCTTCTTATTTGACATAGCTGAAAGTTAAATATGTCTCACAGAAAAAGTTAAAGAACAAACAAATCCAGGTTAAAAAGCACAAAAGATCAAATCAGGTACAAGTGACAGATTTTGTTCCTCTCATTTTTTTTTGTATCCTCCTACCACTTATGTGAATATTCACATAACTCCCCACTACTCCTGCCCACTCTGAGATTTCAACATTTCCTTGTCAGGCTCACTCTCTCCCAGCCCCAGCAACTCCTCAGGCAGTTCCATAGAAAGGCAGAGACTATTCCTAATTTATATTTTAATCTCATTTCCCTGAATAGCATGTATTAGATATTTAATATGTGCTTGGTAAAAGGGATTCATTGATAAAATAAGCCTATTCAATAATGATTACCTGTACTTAATCACTTCATAACTCAGTGTGGTTCAAAGGATAAGACTAGGGTGACACAATTGGTAGTTTCTATTTTTTAGTTTTGGTACTCATAGATTCCATGTATCACATCTGAACCCATGTGTGCAAGAAGTTATTACAGACACATCAAATTACTCTTAGTGTCATGTTTGAGATGTTTACTATTCTTTTTCAAATAATTCAGTAAATTACATCGTAAAAAGCTCTACTTTATTTGCTGTGCTAGCCCTAGATTTTGAACAAGACAGCTTCCATATTAATTCATTGACCAATAACAAATAGATCCCTTCATTATTCCTAACCAGACCAGTATTTTCTTTTCCATTTCATTGGATTGTGTACACAGACTTTGTCCAAATGACTGAAGGAAAATTTCTTCTTTCTTATGTTTCCCTAGTAGGTGGAAAACAAAAGCATGGAGTATTACAATAACAACTGTGTTTACAGAAGTGACACCTATTACTTTTAAAGTATATTTAAAACATATTAACAGATACCAAGTTATCTGTCAATTTTGTGTAATGTGAAAAGTAAATTATCCTCCCTATAATGAAGCAGCAGCAATTCTAACTCAAATAACAGTTATGACACAAGAACTAATTGAGGCTCTTCAGATAATTGTACAATAGGATAACATATTTATACATCTTTAGCATCCAGGAATCTTCACAAACCAACACCTGTACCCTTTACCAAAATATTGATTGATGTGGATAAAGAAACTGAAGCACTGTAAGATGCTAAACTATCATCTAAATCACCAAAAGTGTTCATTGTCATCTCGTAGTTTAACTGAATTTTGCTGAATTCTAATTTGATAAAGAGTGGCAGCCTGCATGGCAGAGTCTCTATGGACATTTTGGTCCAGATAACGTCTTGTTGTGAGGACTGTCCTGTGTGTTCCAGGACACATAGTATCCTTTCTAGGCTTTATCCACTCAACACTAATATCACCTCTTCCTCCCACCACCCTGAGAGTCAAAAATGTTCCCAGGCACTGCCAAATGTCCCCTAGGGAGCACAACTGTTGCCAGTTGAGAGTCACTGCTTCAGCAGGCTTACTGTGTGGCAATTCTTAAGGATCAAAATATCGTAACATTCCGTTTTGCAACAATTTTGGATAAACAAGAAGTCTTTATCTTATGCTTTGGTAACACTCCATTAACCAGCATATTAACCAGCATATTAGAAATCCCATTTCCTTGTTACAACAGATGATAAACATAAACCCAAAGTGTTTGCTCTATTCATGAACTTAATTGTCTCACATTTTAGTGGCTATTTTTAGAAATTAATTATTAGTAAAAAATCAAGAAGTGGCTCTTCTTGGAGGTAAATTGTTTCCATTGTCACAAGTAACTGGAGTGCCTGTGGTACTTTGAAACAACAGTTGTAACTTTATACATAATGTCCCCTTTCACAATTTATTTTACTGGCAGCAACTAAGTATATTTTAACTGTTATCAGGAAGGCTTCCGATTTTCTCCTGCTATTGCTGAAATTCACATGAAAGAGGGAAAGCATGTTACAGTTTAGCTCAAAATTTAAGTGGCAAAAGTAACCTAAGTGATTCAAGGGAGAAAGTAATAAGTGAATATATAAATGAAAATGTCTGATAAAGTAAGACCTGTTCATGATATTTTCACTGCCCCATTCACTCACCAGAATAGACCATGGTAGAAAAATAAATGAAAATGAGAGTCACTTATTAGAATTAGAAAGTGGTTTTTTAGTGTGTTCTTCAATTTGTTTCATTTGGTATTTCCGGAGCACCCACTAAAAGGCAGGCATGGCACAAGGGCCATTCACAGAGGTTGAGAACATTTCTGTATGTAGATGTATGATATGCTCCCCATAGCATTCGCTCTAGCTGGCACTTGAAATCCACTGACTCATATTTGATATGTTATAATCGTTCCTATTTTCCAAACATAGTATGTTTTCTTTGAACTGGTCATACCAGTTTGTAAGCAAGGGTCAAGAAAGGGAAAATAGAGGGGAGAGGAAAATTACTGTTTGGGAACACTCTGTCAAAATGTAAAAATTCTTTTCTGAAAGTGAAAACTGTGTCAGTGGTTAGTAAACTGAAAACTTGACAAGGGATAAGCATCATCAAATAGCTTAACAAAATGGTAGCTACTGGTTACAATGTTGATGCTAAAGCGAAAAAGCCAACTGATAAAAGAAAACATGTTAAACTAAGAAAGCCTTACTAATGAAAAGGGACAATGCTGTAGAGCTCATTGGCTTTTGTGGAAAGGATGTAACATATGAAGCAATGCAGCACTGCTGTTCACTAGACCAACTAGAACACAAAGGCAAACTGTCAGGGTTGGTTCCTAGCGAAGTAATATTAATTAGGTCACTTACCACCCTTGAAATTGTAAAAACTCTCTGGTTGGCATCCACACACAGCGAGAAAGGAAAAGGAAGTCACATCTGCACTTTCTCTGTGCATTTAGGTTTATCCAACAGCAAGTATTTGACTTCTCTATAGGTAGGGAAGCTTGGCATAGATCCCTTATTTTATAGAAACTTAGGAAGTTCTGGAAGTGAAGGTCTCTGGGTGTGTTCCCAGTAGCTCTCCACAAATCCTTCTGCAAAACTCAAATGCCTCTCAGTTGTGCTCCTGGAAAAGCCCAGTGTGTGCACGGTACCAGATACATGACCAAAGCAATAGAAACACTTCTTGATTTTTCATTTAATTCAAGGCAACCAATAAGAGGTTCGCTTAGGTGTGAATTTTGTAGTAGCAGAAAAAAATTTATTCCCACTAGCTAAAATGGCCACTTTCAAATGTTCTATCTTTTTCAAGCCCAGTTTTAAAGGAACAAGATAGGCTTGTTTAACTTTAATCTGAGTTACTATCTCAGCTGTTAAGCCTGCTAAATAAGCCCAGCCCCTATTCTCCATGTTTGTGATTGCTTCCTTCTATTTCTATCCTACTGTTGATTCTATGTGGATTCTCTTACTAGAAATTAGTATTTCAGTCATTCCTCTTTCAAAAATTCAGGTCAGGTCACGTTTTATATTTGAGAACCCTTCTAGATGCCAGAAGCATGGTTTTCCTTTACAACATTAAAATAGAAAATGGTATGTTAAAGCAGCAAATGAGAGGTGCCTACACAAACTGAATTGTCAAAAGTGAGAATCTAAAATTTAAACTGACAAAATATTCAACATGAAATAAAGCTTGTGTCATATTTCATCTAAGATGAACTTGCTTTTGAAAATAAATTCTTTGGGCCAGCATTCACAACAAAACGTTGCACTAATCTAGATTTTCCCTGAGAGTGCATTTAATATTAGAACTAAAGAATGCCATTTGCAACAACATGGAGGAACCTAGAGATTATTATACTAAGTGAAGTAAATCAAAGAAGGACAAATGCCACATAATATCACTTACATGAGGAATTAAAAAAAAATGATACAAAGGAACTTAATTTACAAAACAGCAACGGACTAATAGTCAGAAGAAACAAAATTACAGGTACCAAAGGGGAAAGGGGCAGGGATAAACTAGAAGTATTGGATTAATAAATGTACACTATTGTGCATAAAAGAGACAATAAGGACCTACTGTATAGCACAGGGAACTATATTCAATATTTTGTAATAAATGCAAATGGACAAGAATCTGGAAAAAAAACTATGTGTGTATGTGTGTGTATGTGTGTATATTGAATCACTATTCTGTACACTTGAAACTAAGACAACATTGCAAATGAACTATACTTCAATTTTTTAAAAAAGAGAAATCTTAATTTTATACTAGACTTCAGAATGGCACTTCATCTATCAGAGTGTATTGGAGCCTATCACTTCTTGGGATTCATCCCTGGTTTTCATACTCTTGTATAGTCCTACTTGATCTGTGTTATCAATGCAATGTGGCAGAAGTGATTGTGTGTCACACATGAGATTAACAAAACACATGCAAAAATATTAAACTGTAATAACTTCATTTCTCTCTTCAGAACAGCCCATTTCTAACAATCAAATGAGGGACCAGTGGGCATTGTGGGTATCTCCCCAACATCCATTCTGCCTTTTCTCCAGTGCATATGTTTAGACAGGTTGTGCAATATTAGCCTCACCTCTAACTTCAGACGTAGGCTCTGATAGGTTTGAATCAGTGATTTCAAACCCATCAGGTCCATAAGCTCCTGTAAATAATAACAGTTTTCTAGCATCCCTTTTTATATTAAAAAACTAATTCATTCATACATAAAGATATAAATAACCCTTTCCATGATTTCAAAAATCAATATGAGGCTCAAAAATAAAATGCAAACTAGGGGTAAAAGGAATTCATGAAACAAAAATATTTCAGTATGCAGATACTTAGGTGTGCTAATGTAGCCAAGGGCTTCTAGGGTGGTTCAAATGGTAAGGAACCAACCTGCAATACATAAGACCTAGTTTCAATCCCTGGGTTGGAAAAATCCCCTGGAAAAGGGAATGGCTACCCATAGAAATACTCTTGTTTGGAGAATTTCATGGACTAAGAAAGCTGGAGGGCTACAGTCCAGGGGTCACAGAGTCAGGCACAACTGAGCACCAACACAATGGAGTCAAATGCCTATAACTTTCCATAGGACCACCATGCGATGAGAACCCTAAAATGCAAGTGTATTTCACAGACATCTCAAATACCAAAGCATTGTATCAATCCTGATGTGATTTTTCAAATGGATGAACAAATTTTGGGTAAATTACAAAGTACAATATTCTCATCATATATCCAATAGCTACGTTTCTGGGAAGTTCAACACATGTTAAAATATTGCTCCCCACACCCCCTTAACACAATTCCGTGTTTAAATGTGGCAGAGCTAAGCTCTAAGTCCAGACAATCATATAAAAATGTTCACCTATATGTTTTCCAGAAGCATATCCAAAAGGTATGAATATGGGACAGTTCTTTGTGGTGCAAGCCTGTCCCATGCACTGAAGAACAGCTTGCACCCATGGTCTTCCATGATTAAATATCAGTTAGGAACTCTGTCCCTTTATTGTGATAACACAACACTCCTCAGTCTCTTGAGGATTGACGTCACTTCCTATTCAGAATCTAGGAATAGTTTCACCACTGCTATTATCTTCAGGAGTAAATACAGAGCCCAAGCCTAAGCCAGACATCATGAGTGTTATCTTGGTTCCATCAAGGTCAACCCAATTAAAACTAAATTCGGGACTAATGACGGAAATTCTGGAAACTTTTTTTTTTTTTCTTTTCGGACAGTTGGTATGTGAATACAAAATCTGAAACTGGGCAATACTAAATCACAGAAGAGGGGGCAGTCTTAATATGTTGGAGGAATAGGACAGGGAGATCCCATTCTCTCCCACAATTTCATCCAAAGAACATTTGAATTGTGAGAACATTCCTGGAAAAAAACTTCTGAAGCTGGCAGAGGAAATGAGGCACCCAGAAAGGGAGCACGCTGTCTTCAAAAGGAGCCAGGGCAAAATAAAATAGATAAAGAGAGAGACAAAAGAGTTAGGGACAGAGAGACCGGAAAGGGAGTCTTGAAAGAGAGATAAGTTTCCAAACACCAGGAAACACTCCAGCAGGTCTTTGGTGAGCCTTGGAATCTCAGAGGGCAAAATAAATGGGAGGAGAAAAATAATAAATAATTAAAACTCACAGATTAAGTGCCTGACAGAAACTCCCAGTGGAGCAGCAGCCTGGAGGCTTGTACACCCAACTAGCAAGTGGAGAATGGACAAGGAGGCACGGGCTGCATTGCTTAGGGTAAAGACTGGGCCTGTATGTGGAGGGCAATCTGAGTGAATTAGTTGAGGTAACAACCCAGACTTTGGAGTAGGTATACCATGAAAGGCCAGGCCTACTCATAGAACAAAGGACTAAGCAAAGCTAGCTGTGGACTGGCCCATCCATCACCAGAGACAGACCAGCAATGGTAGCCAGAGGGAGAAGGGGGCAACTGTGGCTGCAGAGAGGCATCCTCTACTAAACTGCAGGTAGACTTTTCCACTAACCAAGAGTTCTTGGTAGTCTGGGTGGTTGACATTCAGCAGGAGGGTCACAGCCAGAGACAAGCTCTCCAGAAGAGACACAAGGCACACCTCAGAAGGTGCGCTCAGTAGTACACCCAGAAAATCAAGGGACTGGGATGGAGGAGGTGAGAAACCAGAGTCTTCAATTGGGGGAGACTGCGTTTGACAAGCACATGGTCACCTGAGCTGCTCAGTCCTGGGCAGGGCACAAAACACAAGCGCAACCAAGTCTGAGCCTTTGTAGAGTACCCAAGAACCTGAACCTGAGCAGCATAGATCTGAGGAATGCATGCAAAGCAGAGCCTGCATCAGAGAGCTCCGAGTAGAGCAAACTAGAGCCTGAGCAGTGTCATCTGGAAAAGCACACACGCCATGAGCGGGGGCAAACCAAGTGAGACTGAAACACTGTGAGCACTACCCCCCCCACACACCAGTGATATTTGCTTGTAGTGTTCTCCCTCCCCACAGCACGATTTAACAAGTGAGTCTAAAAAAGGTGAAACCCATCATCTGCCTTGTGTCAGTGGAGAAATTAGACACTGAAGAGACCAGCAAACAGAAGAAGCTAAAATAAACAGAGGGAATGACTTTAGAAGTGAGAGGTGCAATAGATTAAAACCATGTAGTTAGCACTGACTACATAGGAAGGGGCCTATAGATCTTGAGAAGTATAAGCCAGATCAAGGAACTATTTGTAAATGAACTGAACCCACCCTGTTCACAACAGCTCCAGAGAAAGTCCTAGATATGTTTTTACTGTTATCATTTTTTAATTTTTTTAAAAAAAACCAAACATTTCTTTTACTTCTAAGTCCTCTTTTACTCCTTTAATTTTAATTTTTATAACCTACTATTACTTTGCAAAAATAAAGAAAGATCCTATTTTTAAAGCAAACAAAAATTATAATATATATATACATATATATATTCTATGTATTTTAAATATATTATATATTATAAATTTTTGTGACTTTGTTTTTACTTTTTCTTTTAATATTGTATTTTTGAGAATTTGTCATCTACTTTAGATTTTTGATCTTTGCTTTTTGGTATTTGTACCAAAACTTAAATTTTGTACTTAAACTTTGTACCTTTAAGAACCCAATCTTTAGTACCCATTCTTACTTGAGAG